>JASANC010000678.1:0-64869 GCA_030248135.1 Theristus sp. LFF4_11 | reverse complement strand
ATAGAGCAGCATAGATGCAAGCGGCTGCGATGCGCACCGGCAGATGACGTGTGAGATCGTCAACAACATCAAGCAGATAATCGTTGACTTCGGTGCAATTGAACACTTCAGACTGCACCAGCATTGCTGACGTCATGAGCCCGTCGATGCTTACATGTATTCATTATCGCAAAAAGAGCTGCATTTTCAGAGTGGCCCAAAAGTACCGTATTACCTCTAATAAACCCCCATGGGGGTTTGTTTCTTCAGCGTCTTCTGGGGGTGGGGGTTTATTTTTGGGGGGGGGTTTATTTTTTGGGGGGGGGGTTATTTACAAACAAATTCTAGGGGTGGGGGTTTGTTGAAAAATGGCAAAAATACCTTGCATGGCAGGCAAGAAAGTCGCAGAAACTTCTACTTTTCACAGAGATTTCCTTTTGTAACAGCCTTTTGTAATGAAATTACCACTAACTCATCCCTTTGGGGCCTTTGGTAGCACAATTTCACCAACGTCACTGCATTCAGCCACTGAATTCGCTAGGTATGTGTTTCAAACAGGTTTCTAATAAACCCCCATGGGGGTTTATTTTTGGGGGGGATTTTTTGGAATCTTGTCGAGGGGGTGGGGGTTTATTTTGGGGGGATTAATGGTGGGGGGGGGTTTAATGTGGGTAATACGGTAACAGGAAACAGCCTAACCATTTGTAAATGAGAGTAAGCGTCGCGACAACTGAGAAAAATTGATGGTGTCATGAATGCGAGTCGTAAGAAACTCAAAAATTAGATCATCGCAAACAAGTTTAATTACATGCGCTTTGGAACGAGTCGTTCAGAAGCACATAATTTTTGCTTGACTTTACTGAGACTGAGACTGATGAGCACCAAACTCCTTGAACAAAAAGGATGATCGATGTTGCAATTGAGGATGGCAATCTCTTTTAACGCATGTAGTTTCATTATGAGTAGTAGTGCCCAGTCAACGTCCTTCTCTTTGCAATCCTCGCTAATCTTTTAATGCCGTGGAAATACAGAAAACCAGCAGCCAGCAGTACAGTGCTTTTGTGTCGTGAGAGCTGCAGTGCACCATTGCATCAAATGCGGCTTAACACAAGATTGATACCCTGGCTGTACGTTTCTACCGGATTTCAGGTTTACGAGAAAAAAATGAAAAATGACTGGGAAAAAAGGTGTGTGTGTAAGCTGCTATTTAGGCATTTTTTAAGTCGCGCTACATCATGCTTCAGTGCTTCGATGCTTCAAAAGCTGTTGTGCCTAACACATGTGTGCTCATTGACAAAGA
This sequence comes from Theristus sp. LFF4_11, assembly GCA_030248135.1. Taxonomy (NCBI): domain Eukaryota; kingdom Metazoa; phylum Nematoda; class Chromadorea; order Monhysterida; family Xyalidae; genus Theristus; species Theristus sp. LFF4_11. The sequence continues at coordinate 63,590 of JASANC010000678.1, read as the reverse complement.
ACGAAATGCGGAAAGCCTATAAAGTAATTGACTTTCTAGAAGTTTGCAGTCAACAAAGTGATACAAACACGAACTGGGTTGCAGAATTTGCAATCAAATTTGGACAGAATGATTCCACCATTAGACGTTGAACATTCTGGCGTTGTTAAACGCACAAACAGGATGGCACTGAAAAATGTTTGACAAACATAAAAACAAAACATATATTTAATATACATAAATTACGTTTACTTTTTTTTTTTTTATATACAGTGAAAAAAAAAACAAAAACAACCGAACCGAGCCAAGAGATGAGAAAAAAAAAACAATAGACGAAAGAAAAAAAAAATTATTTTTTTTAATAAAAAAAAAAAAAAAAAAAAAAAAAACAAAAACCCCATTTTTTTTTTTTTCTTGTTGGCTGCGGCGCGCGCCTTTTTTATGTGTTTTGTTTTTTAACACCTTTTTTTTTTTTGGGGCTGCCCCGCCCCCCCGCCCCACATGCCCGCGGGGGTTTCGCGCGGCCCCCCCCTTTTTTTTTTTTTCTTTTTTTTTTAAAAATGCCGCTGTAAAAAAAAAACCCCCTTTTTCTTTGTCCCAAAACCAATCCAAAAACCACAAAAACCAAGTACGTACCATCAAGCAAAACTAACCAAGTCCCCTAAAATGACCACATGAATCCACATTTACAGAGCCCGAAACTATGTTTTTTGTGTTTTCCGTGCCCCACCCCACAACCCCTCCCCCAAATCCACCAAAAACCCCCTAATTGGCCCTTTCCCCCCCCCCCCCTAAATTCCGCCTTGTTTTGATGTTTTATTGTGTGAAAAGCAAGACTGAACTAAACTGAACTGTAAGAACTGTAAGCTGAACTGAAGTGCAAGAACTACAAGCACAAACCAGTAGAAACGAACAAGCAACAAGAACTGTAGACAAAACATTACACCGTGTTATGCAGCACCATGAAACGTAAGCAAACGCCAATAGGCATTACGTGGATCAACACACAGCATCACAATAATCAATAAGCATGCGTTAATGTAAGAAGCTTCAATACACTCCCACGACAACGGTAAAATTAAAGGTGTGGGAAATTAATTAACGGTCACGATGAACAACAATTGAAAAAACGATGTTTCGATACGATCGTTTGAAAATTGAAACGGTTTTTTGTGATTGCAAATGGTTGATCTGAATTGCTATTACTGCTGGCATTGGCCTTGCTGATTGGCATTTGGCGGATTGGGCCGGGTTCGCAGATTTTCGGACAGGTTGGTCAACGTCAGGGAACATGCTTGAGTGCAGGCAAGCATTAGGAGTGGGAAGCAGAGGACGAGGACCAGGATGCCGACTAGCGAGAGGATGAGCTTCTGGATCCAGGCTCCGATGCCCAAATTGGTGAACGTCGAAAAGTCGAAGCCTCCAAAGCTACTGGGGGTGCGCGACACGGCCAGTTGATTGGTAATCGTGCCCAGTCGATGCTTTGGTACGAACGTGAGCGTGGCATCAATGTTGAAAGTGGATGTTCCGCCGTTGCATTGCACTTGACATTGTTGATTGACGGAACGGTGGTTGACGTTGATGCGATGCTCTTCGACGAGGCCCTTCCGCGAACAACGGGTACTGAAGCGCACATCCGAACACGTGACATGCGCGAGTGTTGTTGTTTCATTGCTGTAGCAGGCAAGTTCGATTCTCGCACCTGTGTAGCAGGAATAACAGCCTTCAATTCGGCGCACCGTGACGTGACAGGTGTTGCGTTCCGCCTTGGAAACAAGCTTCAGACCGTTCACATCGATTTGCACTTCAACGCTCGTGCCTTCTGTGATTTCGGCGACGACTGAATTGTCCTCCGTTGGCAGCAACATCATACCGTTTGATTCCAGGGGCAATGTGGCGTTCATCTTGCCGAACATGTCCTTGATTTCGACATTGTTACACCGACAAGACGCTCGGTTGCTCGCTGCGACGCAGTTACAAACATCGAGTGCCATATAGCAAGCAAAATTTTCGGCGTCCTTCTGAGTGGGACACTGCAGCTGGCCTAGTGTACCTGCTACTGGTTGACCAGTTGGACTGGCGTCGGCCATTACGATGACTTCACCATCGGAAACAAACTTTGTTGTCAGAGCCGGAACAGTAGTATCCGATGCTGCGATTACGGTTACCGTCATGTTGTTCCAGTTTTGAGAAACGGCGGGTTGCAACTTGAATGTTCGGGCGTCGCTTTGATTTTGAAGGTGTTGCGAAATCGTTAAGTCCACTTCGAGTTGCCAATTCGGACAGTCGAAAACTTCGTAGACTGTGGGACTCGTTGGAGATGCCCATGTTCTGTAGAACAGGCATGCTTCGGAGCAGAGGAAACATCCACATCCCAAACATCCGCAGCTGTCGACACAATAAGAGAAGCCGGGACTGTTGTTTGTAATATTGCTCAACTCAGCAATTTTCGTGTTCTTCTTTGTTTCGGCACACGACGTTGACGTGCAGGACCCTGCACTTTTGCAACGTTTTGATGATTCCACGTTCATCTTGAATGATCTCGTGAAATACGCGTTCCGTTTGTGACACTTCAGGACAACGTTCTTTGTTTCGATCGAAATGGTTCCAATCGGTTCGTCGTCTTGAGTTTTCACGAGCAGACAGCTTCGTTGATTTGACGGAACAAGTGTCAAACGGGTGCTTTGCGTTATCGAACACGTTGTTTCTCCGCGTGAGTTGGCAATGCATTTGTCGCTCGTTGCTGTGATTGTTGCGACTTCCGAACAGGCGTGCGAATGCGGAAGTAATGTAATTGCGAACGCCAAACTTGTAATTACTACGCTTAAGTATGGAGATGATTTGTAGCCAAACGACCAAACACTGGTTCGTCGACGTCCTGATGTGGAAACCGTTGGAACTGGCTTATTTTCACGCTCGAATTCGGTTTCTTCTTGTATTTGTTCTGCTTGCGTCGATTCTTTTTCGTTGTGTTGCTCAACTGGAACGTCTTCGAGTTCGATTTCGTCAGCAGTAGGCTGTGGCCGACGACATTTTCGAACTGCGCGTAGAATAAGTTGAGACAGCCACTTGTAACCATTACACGCTTTCGGTAAAGTCCATATCAGGCACTTCGTTAATGAATAGGCGACCGCAAGGCAGACGAGTAACGAGCCAACGATGAGAAAGAAGACGGTCCACGGCGCACAGTGTGGATTGGCGATTAGAATTGAACACATCGTGCATTCTAAGTGTTCGCAGAACGACTGCGCGTGACACGTTTTGTTCATTTTCTGAATTATTTTTCCACGCTTCCAAACTGTGAGAGTCACTTCATGGCTGTGCATGGTGATTTCTGGACTGAATCTGACGCTGTCTTTGATTCGGGGAAATTTGTGATGGTAACACACGGGTGGTGTACACAATTCGACTAAGTCCGTTTCTTGTGGAAGCGTTATTTGAACGCCGTGCAAACGACATTCTAGACGGCATTCCGGACACTTGTTGGCCTTTTCTGGTGGGTTGCTGACAGGTGTAGGCTCCGTTGTCATGTATCCCCACGACTTGATCGGAAATGAACCACGATCGTTGACGAGAAAGGCGCGCTCTGTGTGTCGCATGTAGCACAACTGAGTTCCTGTGTCCACACAGCTGTGTTCTTGGCAGAACTCGGGCGTTCCTGTTCGCTGTCCTTCACCGAGGCAGGTGTAACCATCAGGAAGACTGTCCGTGCGATGAACGGCGAGCTCTTTAACGAGAAACTTTGTGCCATTTAACAATTCGACTTGAGGAACGTGTTCGCGCACGACTTGACAAGATGCACAATGTTCACGCAATGACGTCTTGAGTATTGGGTCCCATTCGGACAGATGTGATGATGTCGGTGACGACACGCAACCAATAGCCCAATCGTCGCATTTGCAGTGTTTATAGCTGCAAGTACCGTTGTTCAGCTGATGGTCCTTTTGACACTGAAACTTTTTCCAGCACAGATCCTTGTCTGGCTTCTTGTAGATCACCACCCCCGAAGAGACGCAATTTTCTGACTTCACGAAGCGGAGTGCGATGTTGCTCGGGCAACGACCTGGCGTGGCGTACGTCAAACCGAAGAAACAACAGACCAACGTGACGGCAACTGTTGTAAGATTGAACTGCACTTTCTTCAATCGCGCAGAACGGCGAAGTGTTGGTTTTGTTTCCGGTTTCGCTTTGTCAGTTTTATTCAAAGACGCTGATTGATCGCTCGAGCTGACGGCATCTTCTCCGTCGGACGGACTGCATTCGATCGGGTACAACAGCTTCAGAGATCGTTTGATGACTCGCTTTGACGGCAACTGGACTTCGGCGGTTCGAATTTCATCATCGGTACCTTTCTGCAGGTTGACGATACGACCGATCTTCCAGGCGCCTCGTGGCATTGTTTCTTCACGTATCAAGACGACGTCACCAACTTTAGCATTAACATGCGCAAGCACACGCTGTTGTTTGTGTTCAACATTCGTCCTTTCGCGAAGGCTTTTCAGATATTCTTCTTGCCAGTAAGTCCAAAACTTGTCCAGAATGGATTGCTTCTTTTTCCAAACCTTTCTGAGATGATCGGCTGTTGACTTCTGTGGGATGTAGTCTGGATCATCTTCGTCCTCTTCGTCGAGCTGAAGCGCTCCAGTACAACGATTCGGTGTGAGGAAGTCAGATGGTCGTACTACACTCAGCGAGTCGATGTCGTCGTAGAGATACGTCAGCGGACGTGAGTTGACGACTGCTTCAACTTCAGCCAATACGGTGATTGCTGCATCGGTGTCAACAGGCGATGTCCGACTGCTGCCTTGAACGCTTTTTTGACCAAGCCAACCATTCTTTCATATGCTCCGCCTTCCCAAGGTGCAAACGCCGTGATGAACTTCCATCGGATTCGCTGTTGTGCGCAGTAGGTCAGCACATCGCGGAAGCTATCATCTTCTTTTTCGCTGTTTTGCTTGATTGTGTCGATCACCTTTTTCGTAAGCGTAAAATTTGTGCCGTTGTCACTGAGAAAACGGCTTGGCTGTCCTCGACGAGCAATGAATCGGCGTAGCGCATCGATAAACGATTCGGCAGTTATGTCGAAGACGATCTCCAGGTGAACGGCACGGGTGACCAGACAGGTGAACAGAGCGACCCATGCTTTGCGGTCTTCTTTCACGTTGAATGGACCAAAATAGTCTACACCAGTGTTGGCGAAAGGTTCGGCTTGTGAAACACGTTCTGCAGGGTAAGCTGCCATTCTTGGAATCTTGTACGGACCACCTCCGAGACGGCGACATTTTCCACAATCTTGAATGACTCGTTTCACTTGTGCTCGTCCAGCAATGATCCAGTGTTTTTCACGCACGACGGAAAGTGTATGTTGGACGCCAGCGTGATCAAGTTTCTGGTGCACATGACGAATTACGAGATTTGTGTACTGGTCGTTCTTCGGCAAGAGAATTGGCGATTTAGCTGCTACATTCAGCTGGCTGTTGCTGAGTCGACCTAGACATCGCAGCAGTCCATCATCGTCGACTTGCAGGCAAAATTGTCGGATGAGCGGCAGGTCCTTTTTGGCTTCCAAAGCTTCAAATATTTCGGCGAAATGTTTGTTTTGAACTTGGCGCTCTACCACTTTCTGTGCTTCGTTCAACTCATCAGCATCGAGTGGCTTCGTGACATCGAAGTAGGACGATGACAAATTGGCCAGGTGAATTGAACGCCAGCGTTTTGCGTAAGCAACGGCACTATGCAGGCGATTCAGCTGTGAGAAACGAGAGATGTCGACGATTTCGCTTTTGTTTTCAACTTGTGCGCTGAGTTCTACCACGTCTTCTTTTGTTTCCAGTTGATCGTCGAGTGCTTCACCATCGGCGGTTTCATCAGCTGGCCAGAATTCTTCAGTTTGCTGTAAAAATTGAGGCCCATGTCGCCACACCGATGATTTGTTCTTCAGTTCTTCGACTGGAAGCATTCGAGTTGCGCAATCAGCTGGATTGAGCTCAGTAGGGACGTAGCGAACTGATGCGGCGCATTTCTGAATTTCTCGGACACGATTCTTCACGAAGACTCCTTTTGGTTTTTCGGATTTTGTCCATCCCAATGCTGCTCTTGAATCAGTCCAGATGAACGATGCTGCAATTGAGAGACCAGCTTGTTTCTGCACGAACGTCAAAATCTTCGAACCGATGTAGATCGCCAGTAGTTCCATTTTCGGAATGGTTGTTGGCTTCAGCGGTCCAAGACGATTCTTTGCAAACAACAGATGACACGTAATGCTATCGACGTCAACAACGCGCAAGTACACTGCGGCTGCGTAGACCCTTTCACTTGCATCTACGAAGCAGTGCAACTGTAGCACCGAATTCTCGCTGTTTGGGATGAATCGAGGAAACGATATGTCGTTCAGATGCTGAAGATCGTCCTCGATAATCTGGGTTCGATAATATCAGGAGATTCTGGGTTCGACTCCCAGCGTGGTCACCAAATGTTTTGATGTTTTATTGTGTGAAAAGCAAGACTGAACTAAACTGAACTGTAAGAACTGTAAGCTGAACTGAAGTGCAAGAACTACAAGCACAAACCAGTAGAAACGAACAAGCAACAAGAACTGTAGACAAAACATTACACCGTGTTATGCAGCACCATGAAACGTAAGCAAACGCCAATAGGCATTACGTGGATCAACACACAGCATCACAATAATCAATAAGCATGCGTTAATGTAAGAAGCTTCAATACACGCCTAGCTGATTCCGGCCCGAAGAATTCCGGCCTGAAGAGTTCAGGCTAGATGATTCCGGCCCAAAGAATTCCGGCCCAGAAAATTCCGTCTCGAACAATTCCGACCGGGTGAATTTTCGCTAGCATGAACAATATTAAACCAAAGGAGGTGGTTTTTGGTGATCAAATATTGATGTTCACGTCATGCACTGTCGTTTACAGCTTGTTTGCAACCTTGAAGAATTGTGTTTTTTGTTCCAGCAAGTTGAACTTCCCATGTTTTTTTTGTATGCATCGGGCACCCTTTCAAGTTGTCTTATAATGTTAAACTTTTTGATTGAAAAATATACCGTTGCTTAGTGCAGAAATGATATCAAGAACGACAAAAAGTCTTTGATAATTGATAATTAAAAAAATAAAATCCTGGTTTGTGATATTATTTTTTACTGGCCAATTGACCCGTGCCTACGACACGGTTAGCTGATAAATGGAATTATTATTTTTGAGTGGATTTTGAACCGTGCTAAAAAAGCATTGCATTTTGATTTTGAGCTGCTTTAGTCGTTCCCCGTTCAAATTATCAAAAACATTCTTCTGATCAAGAACACAATCTTTACTGCATTCCGTTTTAAAATTAAAAACAATCTTTTTTAATCAATCACCAATGGTCAATTGCTGTTCCCGTTAAAAATATGTTAAGCGATTTTAATGTTATAGTTGAATTGAAAGGACAAAAAGTACTGTTTTATAAAAATCGTTTTTTAATGTAATTTGTAATTACAATTTTGAATTTTTGTTTTTGAAATTGGCACATTTCTGGTTAAACCCGCGTGTTGAAAACAAATTTAAAGTGCGAAGTTTATAATTTTGCTGTTATGTTTTTCACCCGTTCACCCTGCTCTAAGCCAATCCTTTTTTGTACAGTGAAAATATAAAAAATTGACAAAAAACATAAAAAGTAGTAACTGCAAAACTTTTGAGTCGCAAAACCCAAAAAAATTGATAATTGAAATTGATAATACTTTCGTGATTATTGTGAATCAACGCTGGTTTGCCGATTCGCCGCTTGGTGCTCCTTGAGGGCCACGTCGTTACTCGGCGTAGTGACCGATAGCGTTGTTGAAACTCTATGGTTATGCATAGTGTCAACTGCCGGATGCTCACTGTCCAAGGTTTTGGATTGGCAGTCCTGTTGTCATTTCTGATCTCGCACCTTGTACGGTTTCGCAATGAATGATAAAACGAAACAGTATTTACAAAAGTACCCCGACAACTTCCATACAGGTGGTCGATTTTATGCGAAACCGAACACAATCTACACTGGTGCCTGAAGTGCCCAGCAGTGGGTGGTCGCCAAGTCGTCCTGTCGCCCTGAAGCCTTTGAGTCAAGCGACGTTACGTGCGCCCGTTGAAGGGCGGCCACGCAGTCCAACCACAAACAGATAAAACTGTGTTTCTTGTTTGTGGTTTTATTGTTTGGGTATTCGTACATATTGAATATAAGTTTGGAAAACGTATATGTATATGCGCTTACAAAAACTGTGGTCAATGCGAAAAAATAGATGAGCTATTGGAATTGTGAAACATGAAACAGTAACAGCGAGTCAATAACACAGGGCTAGGGAGAGTTGCACAGTAGTATCTTTTAATGGACCAGACAATATCATGATTTCGTGAAAAAAATTTATCTTTTTATTTATTTATTATTAAGAAAAAAACCTTCCCCAAAAAATCAAAAAACAAAAATCATCGAAATTGTGAACATTGAACAAACTGAACGAGCATCAATATTTATCACCAAAAATCACTCCATTTAGTTCACCTATTGTTTGTGCTGGAGAAAAATTAGTCGGGCCGGAAATAACCTGGCCGAAATTCGCAGGGCCGCTATGACACGGGACGGAATTATCCAAGGCCGCAATTCTTCGGGCCGGATTTCTTTAGGCCGCGATGAGCTGGTCGGAACTCTTCAGGCCGCAATTAGAGGGTCGCAATTGTACCCCTTCCAATACAACTGTCAAATGACATATTAGCGCAACACGAGGAGCCAACCAAAATGTTAAGATTCTATTTTGATTTTTATTGGCACGCTCAAAAAAGTGCCAGAATCCATCCTAGAATTCGAAAAAAATGAAAATCCCGATTTTTTTAATTAAAAAATTTAAAAAAATTAATTAATTTTTTTTCAAAATGCCGGAGGAAACTTTGATGGTCGACAAAGATAGGTGCATTCGAACCGTGATATGACGCGCTGAGTTTGAATATTGCACCTTCAGAACCAAATGAGGCTGTTTTGACCATTAAAGTTGACAAAAACTTTTGTGAAAATTAGCCTTCGACGTCAATTTGAACCTACCTTTTGCAGGATGTGGATCCAAACCCAGGTCGTGGTTCTCGTTCCAAATGATTTTTCTGTGTTCCACAGTACTTTCTTGTATACTTCAGATAGAAAACGCACCGGTTCACGTTGTTGTTGATGGGCAACGCCGCGCTTCTTCGAGACGACAAATCGGCAACAATCAAGAGTTGACAAGTAGGTTTCCTCCAATTTGAAGGGTCAACCAAAGTAATTTACTGCTTTTTAGTCCATTAACAACCCCATGAAACCAATTGCAGAAGCTTCTATCAGTATTTGGACTTTGCTCATCGATCTTTCACCTGAAGGTAGAAATTGTCAAAAAAATTCTGCCAAAAACAAAGTCCACACGAAACTACAGGCAAAAAAGCATAGTGTCATTTTCTGTGGAAAGTGTCTTAAACGCATTTTCAGATGAAAGTACAATTTTGATGAACAAATAAAAATTCCTTTTTGTTTAATTAATTAAAAAAATCCCGATTAAAAAAAGAAGTTTTTAAAAAACTCCGAACCCTAATCCATCCTAAAATTTATGACAAATTTTATTCCATGCCAAAATTTGCGTGGTGCTTGCGTGCTTGTCTTTTTTGCAATTTTAATATTTTAGGATGGCAATTGACAAGTGCTTTGACTTTTTTGAGAATGTTTGTTTAGAACACGCGCTAAAAACCACTTACATTTGTACACGGGATAAAAAATGCCAATTTCGCTGTCTTTCTTAGCTGCACTTTCTCGTTTCTTGGTGATTTGTTGTTTGTGTGATTATAAAATCAGGAATTTATCAACAAAAGTATAACTTTCCGGCTGTGAAAACTTGAAAATCTGCTGAAGTAACAAGGCTTGTTTTCTGTTTACTGGACGCCTAACGCATTTCAATTAGAATGTGGAAATATGTACAATACATACATGTGCATGCACCGGAAGACTAATAACATGTTTTTTGACCGCGCACATTTGCGTACATAATGCACTGTCAGGTTCTTGGTTTTTTGGCTTCCAATCTATATGTTTCTTGGTTTTGGTCCCGTGATACACGAGTACGTGAATGTGGTGGGTAGAACTGCTTGTTTGCATGGGACATTCTGGCATTCATGTTGATTTGTTCATTTATATTTATTGATTTCGTTTCAGCGTTGTGTCTGATGTAAAGCAACTATAGTTTCTCAAAGATAACTCTATTATACACATAAAAATATATGTACATGTAATATTGTGAAGTGGATCGTCAGCAAAAAAGCAATCAAAATTATCAAAACGAAAGAAACAAAATCCTGAATTAAACAATCGCACTAAACAACATACTTGTAAACACAATCTCAAACTCGTATTTTGTTTAAAAAATTCTGAGAAAAACACATATGAAAAAACATCAGAAATTTTGAGATAACAAACTAAACAACCACAACCACCGCCATTCATTCATGTATATCAATCTCATCATGTCACTCAGTTTTCTGCAGCACATCTTGGACGAAAGTGGTGTCAATTATTGTTTAAAAGAGCCAAACAGCATAGGGTTGGGAATGAAGTAAATGCTACAATCGTGTGTCCGGCTCAAATTTTGAGACTGAGTACTTTCGCAAGACTTGTCAATACTCAAGTAAAACGCAACGAACCCTTCCAATGCCATTAAATTGGGCATTGAAACGAACGGCTTTCCATTAAAGAACAATTATACAAAGCCGTCAGGATTTCAGCGTAAGCTATGGTGAACACAAAATGTCAACGTTAATTCATTCACTGTTTCCATTAATTCAAAAACTCGAAAACAATTGGAACCCAGTGCGTACAAGTGCATGGGGAAACACATTTTGTCTTAAAAGAGGCTATTCGTACTTTTATATCAAATTGCTATCCAAATTAAACAATTGTTTAAACAAAACAATTTTGAAATACATAAAAGACACGATGCATTAAAAACAAAATTTCTGTGGTTGGTCACTTTCAAAATGATAAAAAATCACCTCATTCGAAAAAAAACATACATGTAGATGCCCGTTGAGTCACAAAACTATTTCACAATTGTCTGCTATCTCAGTTATATTTCGGCACTTCAATTTAATGAATGAGTGTTATTTGACTAAGAAAGTAACGCGAAGAAGAAATCCCAAGAAAAAAGAAGCACGGAAATTATGTGGAACATATAACATAACTGAGAGATAAACCATAAAAAAGATCAGTGCTGATTCCGAATGTGCAACATTAATATGACTTTGGGATGACTAAAGAGTTCATACAACAACCAGCAATAAGATAAAACAAACAAATTCGGGTAACAGAAAGTTTGAAACATAAAAAACTAAGTTTGATTGAATCTTTTGAATTCGATCAACAACAGTAACCGCGTGGCGTGTAAAAATGCCTACACCGCAAGAGAAGTTCAGTAATCTCCAGTTCAATCACAAACTGCAATAAAAAATTAATAATCTTAGAAAATCTCACAATTCCTTTTTACATTGTTAAGGGACAGAACTTTGCTAAAAAAGATGTTGTCAAGTTTTAAAAAACTGAAATGTGACATTTTTCAAATTTTTGTGTAAAAAAGCAGAAAGAACATACAATGTAACAGCTGCATGCGTGTGACAAACACGTCTGTTAGCAGTTTTCTAACTTGATTTTCTCATTGGAACAAGTGGAGCTATTGCTGTGTGGAGATTGTGACAGATCATCCGTGAGCCGATAGATGCGGCACTCTGGCCCTTGACTGTCCGTTGAGACTTCAAACACAAAAGCCGTGCATAAAAGTGTTTCCAGTGTGTCCTTGTTCTGTACAACCTGAAGTACACATGTATAAACAATTGCTATACCAACAGTTATAATTTCAAAAACTCCCAAACAATAATCAGCTGTTTAATGTGTACATATGCTTTACATACAAATAACTGCGTGTTTAAAAAGTTACCGTTACTGTACCTGTAAAACAGTGAAATTTTCGAGCACAGTATTCATTGACTGATGACTCTGCAGTTTCCTGAGTTCGTGCACGAATTTGACCATGTATTCACACATTGGAGATCTTGTGATTTCATACCGGTATAAACCACATTTGTCGCGATGCGCGTATTCCGTCTAAACAAAGTTCACAGTCCATTAACTTCAAAATACGTTGTATGTATCATACTTGTTTCAAAACTTAACTTTTTGGTAATTTTTTTTACCTCAACCTTTTCAACGACCTGTTTGCCGAATGAGCAAACTTTTGTTGACACCATAATAGTCATGGGTTCACTTGTCTCGTACAAACTGTCGACCGCGTAGAACGCCGCTTGCTCATCAGAGACAGCAAATGCAATGTCGGCCCAGAATTTGACCAAATAAAACGCATCTTTTGGACCTTGAGCATAGAGATCCTTCAGATTGCTGGGAAATTTGTCGACGAACAGCGATAAAGCAATTGGCTGCAAAAAATAGTCAAAAGCAAATTTTTTTTATTATTCACAAAGCAACCGAGTGCTTGATGTGTTCCAATATTTTTTAAATACCAGAAATCCAATAACGTTCAGTAATTTATTTCAATACATGTTGCAGCGAACCTCATTTTCGGACGGCTGTGCTTCATCGATTCGAACAAGTGGATGTCTGGTGGTGATGGCTGGTTGCACACTATTGTTTGTTTCTTCGACGAACGCACAGAACTGACAAAGTTGTATTCGTGCACTGCCTAGTGCGTGTTGCTTGATACCACCACTTGTAGAAGACGATGATCGTGTGCTGGATGAAGTGTTCACACTGTGCAACGCTGCTTGTTGGGCAAGTGCGTTCATAGTAAGCTGCTGTTGTTGCTGCCCTGTGACATTACTGCTTCTGCTACTCGATGACAACGGAAGCATCAATCCCGCACCAGGAGACATCAGCTCCATCGCTGACATTGCCGATGACGTCTGTGGTGATGACGGCAGTAGACCTGATGATTCTCAATTTTTATGCTTCTCCTGATTGAATCTATCTATATTATTAAATTTACAAAGTGTCTGTCTGTGCGTGTGTGTGTGGCACTTTTTTGCAATTTGAATTGGCGCCCATTTTTGCTATTTAAGAAAACTCCATCTCAATTTCCTTAACCTACTTTTTTAATTAATGCCAGTTGAGATTGTTTTCCCAAAACGTCGCTCTTCATAGCTGGAGTCATCATGATACAGTTTGGTCAGTCATCATGATACACTTTGGTCAACAGAGACAGTTCAGCACAGCATAGGCAAATGGAAGCGTGGCTGATCAAAACTTGATGATCGACTGGGAAAGATGTAACAAAACCGTCTTTGAAAAAAGTTTGAACTTTTTGTTTTAAAAAATCGGGTTGCAAAACGGACACAGACATCGGCATTGCAAGTTGCACTTTGGATTCAATTCAAAACAAGTAAATTTCATTGAAATTGATACTCCATGTTTCATCTTCAAATTGATACTACATGGTTATGAGCAATAATTTCAAGGTAACGCACGATGGGCAAGTGGCAATTGTTGCTGCTCAAAACTTGACGAGCGACTGCGAAAGATGTAACAAAACCATTTTTGAAAAAAGTTAGTTTTTTAATTGGGTCGAAATGATATTTACCATTCATTTTCACTTTGCAAAATGTTTGGGTCATGTTGGGGTGAACGGGTAAAAAGAAGCAATGACTGCAAAAAAAAATTATAAACGTCACTTTTTTGTTTCTTCTAATCATGTTCACTTTACAAAAAAGGCTTGGCTTATGTTAGGGTAACCGGGCAAAAGAAGCATTAGCTTTTTAAAACGGGTATTTTTTAATGAAAAAACGTTAATTTTTATATTTTTTATTCAATCTTACTTAACTTACAAAAAGGCTTGACTTAGGTTAGGGTGAACGCGGGTAAAAATAGCAAAATCATAAACTTCGCGTTTTCACTTTGCAAAAAAGGCTTGGCTTAGGTAAATGGGTAAAAGAAGCATTAGCTTTTTAAAACGGGTGATTGAAAAAAACGTTAATTTTTATGTTTTTTATTCAATCTTACTTCACATACAAAAAGGCTGGACTTAGGTTAGGGTGAACGGGGGAAAATAGCAAAATCATAAACTTCGCATTTTTTATTTATTTAAATACATTAAAAAATATTGTATTGTAGGCGACTTCACGGCAGCACAAGGTAATTTTTCTTCAGGGTTATTATTATTCAGTAAACGTTACTGTTTTTTTCTTTCTAAGTCAATGCCACTTCACCAAAAAGACATGGCATTGATTAAGCCACATACGCTCGGGTCAATAGGCTAGTTTCTGTTTAAATTTGGACAAAGTTGATTTACTTAAAAGAGACTAACCGGATACAGGAGTTGGCTGAAAACCATGTGCATGTGGTGGAAGCAGCGACCCTAGGCTGGATAACGTAGCCATAGCACTGGGCGTTCCAATACTGTTTACGGCTGGATGGGACTGGCTGGCAAACGGGGACACGACGTATTTGAAATCCTTGCAGTCTGCGACACTTTGGAAGGCTGCTGACACAGAAGAAATTCCACTGCCGCTGTTCATTTCGGTCGCCGTTGTGATACAGGCGTTTAACTAAAATACGTACATGGAAACCAAGGATATACAAGGTGTTAAAGAGAGACTGTACTTTGCGTTTTAAAAATACTGTATGGCCGAATAAATAAGGCAGTCCTTGTATGTATTCTCCCTCAAGGCGGGATTAGTCGCAGACTAGGACTGTCTTTTTCAAGAATGCCAAGAAATTTCCAGTCGCGTGGTGCAAGGGAGAAAGAATGAACAGAATAGAACGAAGAATAAATTAGTTTAAAAAAACACGTCAAATTTGACACACAATTCGGTTTCTGAATGGCTTTTTTCTTTCATTCAAATTTCGCGCGCTCCTTGCACCCTGAAAAAAGCTGCCATGTTTACTCGGCCATTCCGTAACCATTTGCGAAACTTTAGCTTTTAAAATGAAACGCGTAACTCTTAAATATAAATCGCGTTTTTTTAGAGAAACACTTACAAGTGAAGAAGTGTGAAGGCCACTGGTGGAGGCAATAGTGCTGAGCGATGGTTTATTCTGTGACGAAGCGTTCATGTTGACAATCTGCGATGAACTCATCTGATGCAGCGAGCTTAGCATCTTTTCCTTGCTTACCGGGTCCTAAAGATGACAAGGGATTGTTTTTGCAGAACATTCGTTATATACAAGCACATGCACACCTGAAGTTTCAAATAAAGCTACAGTAAAGTTCTTTTAACAAACTGAACAAGAACAGTAATATAACGTGCCTTAAATGGTCGCTGCGAAAATTCCCGTTGTTTTTTACGTGCCAAAACCTGAATATGTGATGAGACCTGCTTGCGCGTTCTGGTCTTGCCGGTGCGAAGTTTGATGTACCTTGCAATCAGTTCGTTGCGACCTGTAAAAGAAAGATTAGTACGTTTATTTTTTACTTCATGATCCACGTGTTTCATGATTTCTTGCAAAGCAGGGTCTTGTTGCGCACTCGGTTCGGTGATACATATATTTTGTTTGCATGTAATTCATTATCGCAGCATCCATTTAAAAAACATCTTTCAGAATTGCAATTCCAGCCCTGTTCATCCACACCACATCAATCAACAATAATCACCGATCACTGCATAAGTATGCTTGCTTTTCCTTTTTATATGGTGTCATCTATCAACATTGCGCGTCTATAAACCCATGACACATGACGTATTTTATACCGGGTGTGCGCATGAACGCATATGTTTGGACTTTGGACTGAACGCTTTGTTTGGAAATATTCCGCTTCATGTTTTCCGTGTATTGTTTACCGTTGTTTTATATTTTGAGTTTCGAACACAGTTTTTGCCACCCAGTTGCCTAACTTTCTTATGTTTGATGGTTGGGAGTAAATAAATGGGTGGCTTATAGAATCAAAGGAACGAACAGGCGATTGTCACTAAACTGTTTTTGTTTTCTCAGTTGCATTCATCATTTCCTTTTGGATTATATTAAAGAAATTTCCTGTTGGATCAACACAAAAGTAAAAACGGAACGGAAGGGGGAATTTGTTGTTTTTCGTTTGCACATCATTATCTAATTAGTTAGTTGGTCTCTAAAAAGATGGAAAAAATCCAGGAGAATAAACGACGTGAATTGAACACATGTAAATGATGCACGATGGGAGGAGGTTACAAAAATTGTGACTGACGTGTTCGCAAGCCACAGAAAAACCCAAGCCATCTTGATGGGTGCTCTGATAGCTCTGACGTCGTTTTGGCTCCCCCAAGTCTGCTGGCACAACCGTTTGTTGCTTGTTTGTACTTTTCTAATTTCTAATTCTAATACTAAACAAAACTGTTTTTAAATGTTTGCAAAATGTTCCTGACCACTTATCGTAATCATTGGATTGTCGTTTAGTTGGAAGGAGTTAGGTTATCGTGCATAATGATTACGAACACAACAATAAGAAGTAAACAATACAATTTAAAAAAAGATTTATATTGGAAAAGTATAAACATAAAACGAAATAATAGCATGCATAGCAAGCGTGTGGTTGCTCAAACCCGGTATACAAAATAACTATAAAACCAAGCGTGTGGGAGAGTGTGCGGGTTTATAAATGACCATTGACTCCACACAGTCACACCTCTCTTGAGAATCCACTGTAGAAAACGACAAGAGAATGGAACGACGCCGATATAGCATAAAACCATCGCATCCACCAGATTGTTGTTTATTTTGTGCAATGACCCAAAAATCAGAATATTATCATTTAAATATGTTTAACATACCGTATACATTTGCAAAATTACACATTTTAATACACGAGAAATGTCACATCTGTTCTTAATTGTCGCTTGCTATGAAACGTCTGTCATTCATTTCCGCGTAAACCTGTTGCATTGTTGATTCTTTAAATAAATTACATGTATTAATTTTTTTTAAAATTTTGATTGATTTCAAAACGCGTTCTAACATTGTTTAGAAACGTGAAATGTCCGTCGCAAGGCAAAGGAGTGTGGCACGCGTTTGCTACAATTTCACATGGAGACTGCAAACATCGTGAAACCGAGCAAGGCGTAATTTTATTATTTTCTGCCTAACAATTACGCGTGATTACAATTTCCGTAATCCAAGTCGCCATTAGTTGCGCAGTTTTGTGTTGCTCTTTTGAAAAAAACTACTATATTTTACTCGAAATTTAAAATTTACGACATTTGCAACAGCGAAATGACCTCAACAACCAGGAAATCAAATTGCATCAAAATTTAGCTATGCGGTAAAGGGTGTTTTATGAATTTTTTTAAGTAAAAATTTCAAAATGCACCACATGGTATAGTTATTATCAAACCAAGTGATACGGTAAGCATGCAATATATTTGCCATTTTGAAAAAGGCGGGTGTATCATAGAGAATTTCAAAAACACGCAACAATAAACCGTCGAATTTTCAATCCTCATGTCACTTGAAATTAGTTGCTGAAAATCGACAAGTACAGAACGAATAAAACATTTTTTTTGCAAATTAGATTTTCCTAAAACTTCTGCGAGGTCGACATGTATCAAGTACAACTTACACTTTAAATTTATTGGAAACAAATCCAAGCATGCTCCGTAAACGGAGTTAAAAGACGAGCAGAGCAGACCGAGACAACCAGCGACAGTGTAAATGTTGAAGGCGCGTTTGCACAGACGCATGTATGTGTGCAGTACATACATGTAGCATTCGGTCATCGATCACCGCGCGGCGTCATTCACTCACACACACCAGCATCAACTATTGCCGCTGCTCTGCACTACTCGTTTTTTAAACAACTATTATCGTTCAACACACCGTTTTTTATTTGCTGGTCTTTCAATGCCTTTAATGACCGTATTCGGAGTCAAAAAATTCGCCCATACAAGGTAAAGGTAGTATTGATGGAGTTGGACAGAGTGCTGCGACAACGCATGCATCATGAGGCGCCGTGATTTATTATGAATGACGAGCTACGGTATGTAAATTGTTGTTCTTGGACATGTCTATAGATGCATTTCATCATATTTCACATTTAACAACGCAAAAAAGTCATAGAATGCAGTTGTTTTTTGTGGAAATTTGTGAATACTGATCCTGTTTAACATTGTTTTAAGATGCATTCTATTTTTTATAACCATCAACTGACAAAACTAAGTGCAATTTCAAATGTCCGACCTCGATTGTTGATTGAACGATAGCTGATGAAATACCGAAAGGCTATAGAATTTTTGAAAGAAGGTGGTTTTTTTTCTCTGGCTAACCTTTGTTTTACCAAATGACTTACTTCAAAATTCTGTGGTTAAAAAAACTTCATGCACCCCTGATGAGGTCTCACAGCCGAAGGCTAACAAATCGAAAGCAATGGAAATCATGAACTCGTCAGCAGAAGAAAATATCCCAATGTGTGAAAAGTGTCTATTGCAAGTAACCTCAGAGATGCACATCCATTGTTGTTGGCACACTTTATTGCATTTGGCATGTGTGACGCCGTAAGCCAGCCAATGCAACCGTGGCGCCTACATGAGCATAGATGCTCAACGACACAGCCGACGAAACAAAGCAAACAAGAGCACGCTTGTAATAAAGAGACAAAAGTCACTAATAAAATGAATGTAGATTGTGCAAATGTACAATGCTACAGTGTGCACGTACAATACATTGTATGTCGTAGACTAAGCAAGACAACACACACACCGTCCCCATAGTTGCCCGATATCAATCTCAATAAATTAACGAATGAGCCCAGAGTGTAAGTCGGGCACATTCTACAAACAACAACACGAATGCCTCTTGGAAGCAGTATAAAGTCGGTAGCAAAAATCGCATTACCCGTAATCGCACGGGCATGCACATTTATTTTACGTTGGTATGTCAACCAAAACATGCATTGTATTCGCTGTGTGTTTCTGTATTTGTCAGCTTTCATAATAAGCGCACGTTGTTTTTTGTCTGTCAGCAGCGACAACGCAATATTTTTGTGACGCTGTACGTTCTTACGAACGCTGCCGCGACGACACGGCAAACTAGCTTTTCATGGTGCTCTTGAAATAATATATTAACAAACACAAAAAGCCCGCACACACGAAACTCATGCGAGGCAAAAGCACACACCGAACAAGTGGCCGATGGAATATGGCTCCATTAGAATTTTCGAACACTGTTTTTCTGACAATAGCGTTACTGCTACTTCCTAATGGCAATTCTCAGAAAACGTCAATGTGTCCGTTCAAGTTCCATTGTGCGCGTACTCTCCGCTCTTTTTTTGCAACAGAAAAAAAAACTGCCGCCGAAATTTTGATTACAATACGCAACGCATTGATTGCAAAAAATGTTCAGCTTTAAACCTGCAAAGAGTTCCATAAAAATAATCTTAGTGCACATAGAAAAAGTTGGCCTTTTTGACAAACCCTTTCAAAGCCTTTCAGGTTATTGAAGCCCCCGACAATACGGTACATTGCTTTTGTTCTGAGGTACTTGTAAACAGCGCAAGTACGAAATGAATGGACACAGAATGCGTGCGGTGAATTATGCCGTGGAACGTTTGTGGCATTCTGCGAACATGCCAACGCGAACAAACAGCGCATTCGCATGTCCGCTTGTAGCGACGACGAATTGAACCATCGAAATACTGCATATGCGCCGTGAAGCACGTGTTATTTATGCCATCGACGAATTATAGTGACATGTTTGTACGAGCGTAGTTGTACTTTTTTTATTACGCACGGTGTTCGCAAACAAGCATTTTTTGATCAAGTGCCTTTATCGACATTGGTGGAATAGTTGATATGTTTTCAGTTAAACACGCAGCAAGATTCAATAACAACTAACATTCAACCATGATCCAAAGTTCGAACAAGCATACAAACGAGAGAAAAACGGCAAACATGCTGATTGTTCATGCCACGGATGGAACGGTTACTATGCATCGTATTTCAGAATTGATGGCTACATAGTTGGACATTTATTTAGACTATGCGGACGCTGTAGAGAATTTTGCATTGGACAGCACTTTCAGTGCAGCTAACAAATGATAAGCTCTGCCCACCGTAATACGCACATATTCATTCATTCACATACGGATTATGGTAATAAACTATCAATGTCTCTTGAAAACATGAACAGTTACTAAAAGAAAAAAGTTACTAAAAGTTTTCCAAAGTGCACTAAAGCCAAACAGTACATGGCTAAATAAGATAGCTGATGCTGATACTATCATGTCATAGCACTTCATTTTCGTTAAGAATTTTTTTACTTTGAATGAGTTTGTTTATTTCTATGTTAGCGAAACACAAGAAAAGTACAGAGTGGTCCAAAAGTAGTGGGTGCAACTTTGAATCGCTCTAACTCGGCAACGGTTAGATCGTTTGAGTCACTGAAATTTTAGTCACTTACTTAGAAAGCACAAACTTAAACCTCCATCAATTTTTAGCTCAAAAAAGCCAAATATTGTTTTTGTGCGGAAGCCAAGTTCGAAAAAAACAAATTTTTGCATGAAAACAGAATTTTTTCAATCTCACATCAGATTTATTAATCGATAACGTCACAAATTGAGAAACAACTGTCAAAAGTCAAAGCTAATCATTTTCGAAATGTCAGCCGATAGCTTCAATGCACAATCGAGCCCTATTGACCACTGACAAGAAGATCACTTTCTGGTGCAATTCAGTGTCCACGTGCTGAAACGTGTTCGCGATCATTTCTTTCATCGAGTCCACACGGTTTTCGTCTTTTGCGCGTACACAATATCTTTAATAAAGCCCCACGCGAAAAAGTCGCGAGAAATTGAAAGCATCAATGCGTGTAGTTGTATGGCCTTTTTTAACGTTATCGATGAATAAATCAGACGTGAGACAGCAAAAATGCTGTTTTTCAAGCAAAAATTCGTTTTTTTAACTTTGCTTTCGCACAAGGGCAATATTTTTTTCATTTTGGGCTAAAAAATGGTGGAGGTCTAAGTTTGAGTTTCCTAAGTAAGCGACTAAAATTTCAGCTCAAACGGTCCAACCGTTGGCGAATTAGAGTGATTCAAAGTTGCACCCACTACTTTTGGACCACTCTGTATTTAGAGAAAAAATTCTTGTAACATCACTACGGCACATTGGAATTTCAAGTATTTAGAAAATGTTGTTCAGTGTTGTTGAAAATTTCTCACCTGACAAAGTTACACATTGTTTTTGTGTGGTGTTCACGCACATACGGCATGGCCGATTAAACATGGCAGCTTTTTTTCAGGGTGCAAGCAGCGCGCGAAATTTGAATGAAAGAAAAATAACGTTTAGAAACCCAATTGTGGGCCAAATTTGACGTGCATTTTTTAATTAAATAATCCTTCCTGCTATTCTGTTCATTATTTCTCACTTGCACACACGATTGGGAATTTTATCTTGGCATTCTTGAAAAAGACAACTATGTGCGACCGATCGCGCCTTGATGGAGGATACACGGACTGTCTAATTTATTCGGTCATACTGTACGTACGAACAAACACATAAAAACGAAAGCATTCTGCCTGTAAATGTTCGTTCAATGACAGCCGTGCACTCGTGCACATGCGCTTATTCGCAACAATATATCTACCATCGCACTATAAGATATCTCACTTGATCATTCCACACTGCCCAGTTTGCGCGTCACCAAAATTTCTATCTACCAATCACAACACACAACGATAACAATCACCATTTTCATTGCAACGCATGCATTCACTTCAGCAACAACACTTTACACTAACTGTTTCTGGGAAAAATCTAGAATCCAACAGGTCCGTATTTTCGTGAAGTCTGTGTTTGCTTCCTCGACAGGTGGCTGAGTTTACCGGCTGACAAAACAACAAACTCAAAACATTGACGCCACGTTCTAATGTACAAATGTAGACAATTCTGCAACTTTTGTTGCTCTGAAACAATCATAATCATGTTTCAGCATATATGAAGTAACATGACGTGTAGTTGGTCGTGAAGTGGATTTTAAAATTAAATCATCTGCAAGTACATAACGTGTAACAATCATACTGTACGTGAACAACAGTTTGCAACGAAGGTCAAAAGTCAGTGCATCAGTGGAAGTGCAACAGTAGGTCACAGGTTGGGGTAGAAGACGAGACAGGGTTACATTTAACAAGTGAAATTATACGATGAATCACGCCTGATACTAGTGTCGTTTCATATCTTCGCAAATGCTCATTTTTATGTTTTGAAATAAAAACGCCAAATGCACAGTTGTGGTCGTTTGGCGATAAAGCAGCCAGCGTGCATGCATGGCAACTGTTTTTTAAAACACGGTTTATGACGCAACACACAATTTTGCATGTACATTAACGCAACATTTCAGTAAGTTTATACACGTCGCCCTACACATGTGTCTGCTTTTGAAAACTACGGTACACCTGAAGCATACACCGCCTGCCAAACCTAACCCCTAATTATCGCATTTCTGTTGTGCATAACTCGTGTGCATTTGCAGATAATCCAAAAACATGTCACAAATTTCACCACAATATTGAACCAATAACAAAGTCGTAACCACGCTTAAATGATGATCGTATTTCAAGTATTTTGAGTTTTCAAAAAAATATCAAATGTGGCCTTGAAAATATCAGAGAAATTTCATTTCCTGACAGCGGTAGACAAGTCGTCACCATGTTCCACATGTCAAGTCAAAACAACATATGCGGTCAGCATTTTAATGCTAATTCAACAATAACTTACTAACAACTGTGCACTTCTTAAACTTAAATTGCGTGAATGTTCAACTTCGAGGTCGGTCGATGATGTTCTATACCGAGATGCAATCTTACATCCATAAAACATGGGCGTGGTGCAACCTTACGCAGATCATTAAAAACGAAACTCCGACATTTCGGAAAACGTCTTTTTAACAAGTGCCGCAAATTATGAAAATTTATGTGTGTATTGATAAAAAGTACAACACAACAACTCTTACGCATGACTCACACAAGAAACACACATAATTAACAGTCATGCTAAAGAAAACCTTTCTGTGCCCAGTTTTTTTGAAGCTGTCTGTGTCAGAACACTTGCATAAATAAAACAGTACACCACTCACCATACATCTTTCCCTCTTCGCTGAGAATAATTTTGCGACGACCACACGGTGGGTAAATGTTCAACGCTTCTTGAAACGCTTGTTCAATGTCAGCCGACCATACCCCTTCGGCGTCACCGCCAGCCGCGTTTGCCAGATCGTTGCTGGGTGCGTTCTGGTTGCCAGATGAGGTCGACTCTGCATCACCCATCTCTGTGTCGCCATTATCATCCTGAAACACAAATAAAAGCTCGTCAGTACAGTTTGTTTGTACAGCTTTACAGTTTGTTCAGTAGTTCCTTGACACTGTATTATCTGATTGCCTAAAACATCTGATTCAAAAAAGAAATTGGAATGGATATTTTTAGAATTTTGTAATTTCTATGTCTTTTGTTTTGCGCAGGCGACGACGATTTCCTTGGGGAAACTGTGCTCCAAAATTTTACAAACAGAGATTAAAGTAAAAGCAGAAGTTATAATGCAAAAGAAGCAATTTTCAAAACGAAGTTTCAATTTGCCAAAAAAAAAGAACAACGAACGTCGTCGTCGCCACCGTAGTTCTTCTTGGAAAAAGGACTTACAGACAACAAAAAACGTCTGCTTTTTACTTCTGTTAGAGACAACGGTACGTTTAGCCAAAATTTTACATGTTCACAGTTTTTTTACATCTTCAAGCATCGGGATACACGTCATCACCATAAGTATTTTTCTGGTACTAGCCCGTCGTCTTCTGTTTCACTGTCATCTGCTCCATAATTGTCATATTTTAGTCGCTTAAACTGTTCAATCTGTCCACCGTTGAGCAGATCAACAGTGTCCAGCCGCTGCATCGCAAGTTTTGCAATGTTCAGGCATCGCTTGCAAGCGGTCGTGAAACAACGGTGGACACATTGAACAGTTAAGCAACTAAAACAAGACAATTATAGACCAGATCATAGTAAAACAGAAGACGATGTGCAACGACTATAAGTAGTGCAAATTTCAGCTTCAGAAATTAATGCAGTCGCGAAATCGAAGCGTTTTAAAAATTGTCGTTTTTATCACTCTGTACATGCTGTACGTTTCAAAAATCCTCAAAATCGTTTTTATTAATCAAAAAGTTAAAGCAGCTAATGTTTTTACAGTAAATTCAGGTTTTCATTTGCTGTCGTCGCCGTCATATGTTTGGAACAAAAAAGTTTTTTTTTGCCACAAACCTTCTGCTTTTGATTTGTTTTCATCTCATAAGATTTTTCAAACAATATTTCTCTATTTTTCATCTGACCACGTCACAAAATTCAAAAATATCTACCGTATTACCTCCAATAAACCCCCATGGGGGATTAGTACGTCAGCGAATTTTAGGGGTGGGGGTTTATTGGTGGGGGGATTATTGGGGGGGTTTATTTACAAAAAATTCTAGGTGTGGGGGTTTATTGAAAAATGGCAAAAATACCCTGCATGGCAGGCAAGAAAGTCGCAGAAACTTCTACTCTACATAGAAATTTCCTTTTATAACAGCCTTTTGTAATGAAATTACCATTAAAACTCATCCATTTGAGGCCTTTGGTAGCACAATTTCATCATTTTCACTGCAACCAGCCACTGAATTCGTTGGGTATGTGTTTCAAACAGGTTTCCAATAATCCACCATGGAGGATTATTTGTGGGGATTATTCGGAAACTTGTCGTGGGGGTGGGGGTTTATTGGTGGGGGGATTAATGGTGGGGGGGGGTTTAATGGGGGTAATACGGTATTCCAGTTTTTTTCAACTTGATGTTTCAGGCATTCAATCAGCAAATACTACAGATTATCCAGATACCAGATCGACTATAACTTTTTCAATGTTGGCAAAAATTCAAATTTATGTGCCAGTAACGAACAAAAAATGAACAAAAAAGGAAAAAGTTCAGTTCAATCTGCAAAAAATCTGTTTATGAAGAAAATTCAGAAAAATCGATTCGTCACGAATTTACCATCACAGTTTTAAGTCGATTCAAGTCATTATTATTTGTCTTCAGAGTTGTTTTTACATACTTTATATTTTAAATGTATGCGAATCATGAATGGCAAAAAAGTGATTCCCTACCTGTATTATGTAATTTCACAATTTCTGATCTAAGACTTCTCACCTTACTGTATCGACCGGCTAATGGTTCCATCAAATGTTCTAAATTTTGGCCATACTTTGTGAGAAAACAGTTTAAAGACAACATTGGATCACACCAGCACCTTAAATGTCTCTAACATCTAAAATCAGATGCACTACTACAGGTACATGTGCTTCTGCAAAACTGGGCGGGACTTCCATTGACTTATTGAAATGCCACAAAACCGCTATTGTGCTGCAAACACCAAACTGTACCAAAGTATGCACAGTTAAACCAAATAAGCTCCCATAAAAAGAGGTAGTGTGCGATCCCATAACCACAGACCGCAGACAGACTAGATGTTACAACTGTAGGTGGATACGGTAAGAGCGTAGAGGTCGAATTAGTAGTGTCGTTTTTGTCGTAATTTTTGCAAACGAGCTGTTCTTGGTTGGTTTGACAATCAAGCGAATTTTCAAAACGCGCACTGGAGTAATTTGTTAGAAGAAAACAAGATTATTTACACATTACATATTAAACAATAAATAACTCCAGAAACTACACTCTTTAAAAATTAAGTTATTAAGTAAGTATTAAATTAAGTAATTAAAAATCAAAAAAATAAGAAAGTTAAAATGATCGACCAACCATCAGGTCGTTGTCGTGTTCAGCTTGTATGAGTCCGATGTGGCTAGCAGAAGCAGTGACACTTGAGTTGTGCAACAGTTGTTGTTGTAGTTGTAATGCAGCGGCGGTGGCAGCATTATTGGTAGTGCTACCAGGCAAGGACACCATTAACGATGACGCAAGAGTGTTGCCCGCAGTTGCAGACGACTGGTGGTGACACGTACTATTGATCACTTTCATGTCCATGCCAGCGGTCATGACCAGCTGCCGTTGAGCTGTGTTTTGTGATTGGTCACTGCTGCCACCCGCTGGTGCACTGCTGTTTGTGCTGCTTCTTTGGCCTTCGCTACCTGGCGACGATAACTGAAACGCAATTAGTCGGATCGCTTTGTAAGATACTCAAGAAGTGCGCAATCACAAGCCGTCACCCAGGAAGTTGATCAATAACTTCATTTTCCTACATCTTTACGTTTCTTAAAAAACATTGTTTGAAGAGTTACAGTGTACGTATATACAGTTGTAGTTGTATGTATGCAGCGCGAATGTACACAAAATCCTACAGAATAAATCAAAATTAATCTGAAATTTTTACCAAAACATGACAAGCTCTTAAAATGACCGAAGGTTGTCTGTAGCAATTTCAAAGCAAACTACCTCTGAAAACATACAGTACACCTAAAATGTCAAACTTTCAGGGTTATCAATCATGATCGTCACTAAAGTTTATTTGATGATGCGCTATTGAGCTGCGTTGTGTCAATTGTCCGAGCTATTATATGGAACGACAACGAAGAGTTATGAAATTACTGATGTAGCGTCCAAATATCTGATACTTACAAAGGCACAGGCCATGCAAACATTCACTTGATTATCATTGGTTTTTGTGGCAAAATGATTACATGATACATTAAAAATCAAGTTTTTGCTCTATTTGAGCATGCACATGTAAGTATTTTACAAACGTCATTTTACGAAAACCACGCGTTCACATTGGTTTTCTAAATTCAGATATACAAAATGTGGAAGCAGCCTGCATGTCCGCATGTACGTGCATCATCATACAAGTACATATGTATCATGCATGTGTAACTTAACAAACGTAAAATGAACATTGCTTCGCAACGATGTTCCGTTTAATAGTTGATGTACATAGGGTAAAACGGAACACTGAAAATACGCTTCATCATTTTGACAGCAGGAACACAATAGGCACTGGAGACAGGCATTGAAAATGGCCACGACTGATGAGCGATTAGTTGTATAAATGATGTGACAGTTAAGCAACCGGTGCTGACAGCGGTAACTGTTTTTGGTGCATTCAGCAAGCATATACACAATCACTGCACCGACTATATGCGTGCACCGTGCAACAATATTGGTTTGCGTTGCATCAGTTGATTTTGTTCACAATCACGCGTGACATGCACACATGTGATCAAACGAGCAAATAGCACATAAACATTTATGGACAATAAATTATGTCAGGTATGATGGGTTACTTGGTGTAATATAACATCATAATTATAATATCTTTGAATCTACATGTATTTTAATGTCGTTTGCTCATTGTTATAACAACTAATAAAAATGCTATTAACGTTTTTCTTAAGTTTGTGACGATAAACAATAACTTCTGCAGTCTAACAATCGCCCAAGAATCATAAAAATGTCAGCCAGTTTGCGCACGCACCTGATGCCATGGCGGACGTGCACATACATAATGATGGGTGGCGGCAATTTGGCTTTGATAAAGAAAACAAGAAAAAGTCGTCATGAAAATATGCATGAAAAACAGGGATGAGCAAGCAACAAGTGTCCAAGACCCTGCACACTTGAAGAGGTACAGGTTGTTTTCTTGTTACAGCGAATCACAAATATGCACGTAAACGATGTCCGGGGTGCACGCTGATATACAGCGCAGACGCACGAAATCAGCAAAGTATGCGCAAGTCACGGAGACACGCGTTTCATGTGTCCAGTGCAAATCAACCGGCAGTGTGCTTTGATTGTTGACTTTTAAAAATATTCAAAATTCATGCAGCAGCAACCACGCCTCGCAGGTGTATTGTCTTAAGCAACGAAAGTGTATATGCCCGATAATCAAGACAGATTTTTCCTATGCCAGTCATAAATTTTGCGAACAATTGCAGGCATGCTGAGAATTAGGAAAAAGCATAAATCACACAATATTAGGTCATAAATCAACTAGCGCGCAGGTGGAGCAAACACATGCAGAAAGGCATCGATTTGTGGCAACACCGCCTGAATCTTCTCCAGCATGCCTTTTAGTGCAGCCCTTTGGAAGACATGCATGTAACACAATTTTTCTCAAAGAAATCAACAATGCATGCATGCATTTATTTACGTAAAAAGATTTTTTTAAACATTATACCTTAAGCTTGATATCAGAATGTTGCGTAGGTTGCTCCGAAAGTCAACAAAAGTACCTTACATGTGCGCACATAGTATAAAACGTAAAAACCATGATGTACGGAAGGTTGTGTATTTGAACACAGGACATTGCAGCGACACATGCTCAGAATAGAACAGTGTTCAATGTTGCTTTGGAGAGATAGCAAAGCACTTTCAGCTTACAAATGTACCTGCAAACGAGCGCGTTCAACGCTGCTGATCTAACCGATACATAATTGATAATCATAAACAACGGTGAAATCGGTACATACATTACATATGAGTTACGAGTATAACTGCATGTGCATGCACATACATATATTTTATATTACAACGGCTTCATTACAAATATTACACTCTTGTTCATGTCAATTTATGCCCTCAGAATTCCGTTGTTATGAAATAAACTCCACTTTACATAAATGGACACTTTTCCATGCTTCCTAGCAACCGGTTCAACGGTCACTATTCATTTTGGTGGCCAAAAATTTTTTTTAAGCAGCCATTGAATCTCAAGTCATGAACTAAAAAACCACTTTTGGTGTGCGCACGTTCATTTTTGTTAGCACCAATTTTGTGACACAATATTTTAAACAGCAGTGATCACTTTGTTCCCAACCATATGGAATGAGATAAAGTGTTGTTGCATTTAACGTTTGTTCACATGTGTATTGATAAAGCTTGAGGCTATTTGCTGCGAAAAGCGAATCACATGGTCTGAATAAAATGAATGCACATGACAAGGCATTATTTCAATCATATTTTTTATAAACAAAAAAGCAAAGTGCATACACTTTGTAGACCATGTGAAAAAACTAAAAATCAACCAAAAACGCAAAGATACCATTACCGACCAACATATCAGGCGTGGCAGTTTTTTGCAATTTTTTTGTTGTATTGTTTACGAATCAATTTAATTCAAAGTGATGTTGCACAAAGCAGTTATTGACCGTTCAAAAAAAACAACAACATTTGGCGTTCTTTTGTACGCATGGTCACTCAACTGATGAGCTAAAGCGATGTCGATGCGACAAATTTACATATACCAGAAAACGAGAGATAAAAAACAGTTTTTTAAGGACAAACGTAAATTTTCTCACGAGAAACAAACTGATTTGTTTATTATTATTATATGCTCCATTGTATGTGCGGGAGGCTAGAAGAACGAGATAAAAAAACTATCGAAGGTCACGTAACAGCCGGTTCGCCATCCAAAACACTCTTTCTACGAGCAACTGAAACTCGCACAGAAGTCAAGCTAGTAATTTATTGGATCTTCGAAACGTTTAAACCCATTCCCCAGTGGATTATTCAACTTTAAATTGCATACATGTAAAAACACCTGAGAAATTCAGTCATTGTGAATTTTTTAAAGAACCCGTGAGAAAGGTATGTTTATAGGCTATTACAAACGTCACTATGTTACTCTGCTAGTACATCGTTTCTGGAAAGAGATGACATGACGATGCAAAAAATAATATAATTTTTCATTAATGAATAGTTGAAACTACTATCTGCTCATTGTTCTTTATGAAACGGAATCAGGAAGGACAAAACAATGTGTCTTAATGCTCTTTCTCAAAATTGTTATGCAGAAACTGAATAGAAGAAGATAGCGGATTTTTGTTACAATTTTAAAGAAAACGATTTATTATCAAGTGGTTACGTTTGGACATGATACATATGTACAACATTTTTGAACCTATCGTTTCTGTTTTTTTAGAAACCATGACACATGGAACAGGAAGTATGTCTGGTCGAACGAATCAGCGTTCTTAGCACCGCCCTTAGCAACCACCTAAATAGTAAATAGTTGCCCTTTAAAGTTGTTCGTAAAAATTGATCAAATGTGTTTTTGTGCCACGTAAATACTTGGCAAAAACGCGATTTTTGCGAGTTGCCCCGGGAAGCTGGTTCTTATGGATAACGTTGTACAAAGCGCTACGGAGTTGCATTTGCGTGATACCTGGTGGGCATCGTTTAATTTCCATGTGACCGGCGTAGTGCCGCCAGCAGTCATGTCTCGTTTATGAACACCCGTAACGCCGCCGCCACCTCCAGGTGACGTGTCGAATCCACTAGTAGTTGACGTACTGCCCGCCTCCGATGATGTACCGCTGTGTACAGAACTGGCGTATTCCTGAAAAGTTACTCAAATCAGTTTTATTCATTTATTAGTTTTTTCTTTTCTTTTGTCATGGATTCTATTGGTTCATTAACGGACAGTCTGACAGCAATCAAATTTGTAACATATTACCTGATCGATGTGATTACTGGAACTGATCAAATTCTGTGTGAGCTGAGTTTGATGGTGACCGTTAAGACGCAGATTCAGCTGCTCTAGAGGCGCCAGCCCGCTGGCATCAACGCTGATCACAGGCATATGTATGATGAATATTATTTGAAATCTGGACGTCCGGTTGCTTACTGTGTCATATAGACCAACAAACATCGGATGATTCTGAAAATATCGATCGTACAAACAGCACAATAATTAATGTACAGAGTGATCCAAAAAAATACACGAAAAGAATCGGCTCTAGTTCGCCAACGGGTGGATGGTTTAGGCTGCAATTTTAAACAAACATCACATGTAGCTTTTTATTTTTTGTGTTAAAATTTCATAGCAATCTGTCATTGTAGCTTGTGAAATCAGCAATTTTATTAAAAATCAGAAAAACCAAAATGTGTAATTCATGATTCCGAGTTCACATCGTCATTAATATCCAAGTTTTTATCAAAAATTTCCGCCAGTTCATCTTTCGTTTCACTGTCGTCCCTATCAATGTGTCTGTCTTGTCGGAGACGCTTGAACTGCTCAATATGAGCGCCTCGAATTTTTTATCAAAGCGGCCATGCGGCGTCGAAAACTCTGCTGCACCTTTTGATGGAGCGATTAAATGTTGTTGATTGTTTCAACACCGGACCGGATCATTTTTTTCAATTCCCACGAATAACTGCTGTTGTGCTTTGTGTTTGCTCGTATGCAAAACACAGAACACCGTGCCCGCTGCTCAGTTATCCAATTCATTTTTCACAAAATGCAGCAAAACCAGAAAAATCGGTGGCTTGGCAGCTTGAACAAAAACAGTGATTTTATAGAAAATTGTGCCAGCAAAACAATCAAAAAACGATTCCTGCATTGTTCTTTAAAAAAACAAAATTTCACAGCAGGAAGCTGAAACATCTTTTTGAGCGTTCTAATGGTGTACGTGCGCTGGGCGCAGCGTACTGTATTTAACGGGAAAAATTAATTTTTTTCGCGTTTTCACTATTTTGTTTCGCATTCATTACAGGGAGGACCAAATCGTCCGAAATTTTAACACAAAAAATAAAAACCTATCAAAAAGCTATATGTTCTGCTTGGTTGAAATTTCAGCTCAAACGATCCACCCGTTCATGAGTTAGAGCCGATGTGTAGCTTTTTGTATCACCCTGTAAATTAAAAAAATTAAAGAAGCAAAACAAGTAACAGACTAGGTTTTTATTACATGGGGTCATCCTACATTGGCTAAACTCAATCGAACTCCGGTCTCAATCGGGCCAATCTCAATCGCGCTCGTCTCAATCCTTATTAGATAGATAGCATGCTAATTGAAAATTTCAAACAGACCAAACTATTGAACACTAAAAGCAAACTTATACTTAAGTATTTATGGAAAACAGTTTTCAGTTTAGACACGCAAAAGTTTTATCATGTCGTAACTTTCAAAAAACGAAAAAGTTTAAACACAATTGAAATCGACGGAAAACAGGGTACATCACGAAAACAAATTAACGGGTATTAAAAGCTGAAACGACTGAATCTCATATTTTTCTTGAACCTTTAAAAACATTTATGCAAAAGCCGTTCGTGCGAACAGCAAAACGTGATACAGTCTATTTATACGGATGACAATACGCATTGTGATCGACTCCATTTCTCTTTAATGTTACTCATTAAACCAACCGAATTCAACATTCGCTTCCAGTAAAAATCACTTGACCTGTGTTTATACATTTATTGTCACATAGAACTTTAGCGCTCAGAAACTTTTCCTCTTTGACATGAATTTTGAAACAAAGTACCAGCTATTCGAAAACAAGAATATTTATCAAATACACAACGAAGTTGTGCAATTTCAGGAATTTTTCAGAAGTGCCTTATCAGTAGTAAGCACCGCTTGCTTAATGCAATACACATATGTCCGAATATGCATATACAATACATACATTGTATACAATGTGAACGTAAGCATAAAGGTGACACAGTACAATACCGCAAAACTGCATCGAACACAGTACCAATTCACCATTATTCAATGATTAAATTCAATAAAACTTCAGTTAAGAACCAGCGATAAGAAAAAATAATTTAAAAACGTGAGAATTAATATCTGTTCGACGGCTGTTTGCAAAGTGCCCCTGCCATTCAATCAAGCAATCGGAGATTTTTTAAATATAAATAAAATGTGAGCATTGACGTAAGACACTTTTTTGCAAGCTTGCTCTGTAAAATCAGAGTTTACAAAGTTAAAATGATCATCTCTATTAAAATCTTTTTTTGATATGGTCAATAATTTTACTGGAAAAAATAGAAAAAAGAACAACGATACACGCATATCGCTGGCTGGAACTGACCTTTGCTTGGTTTGTTTATTCAGTTCGCTAAGTTAAGGCCAATTCATACACACAAATTTTTACGGCACGTCAGGTCACGTCTTCATTCATGAT
Organism: Theristus sp. LFF4_11; assembly: GCA_030248135.1. Taxonomy (NCBI): domain Eukaryota; kingdom Metazoa; phylum Nematoda; class Chromadorea; order Monhysterida; family Xyalidae; genus Theristus; species Theristus sp. LFF4_11. The sequence goes on along the minus strand of JASANC010000678.1, from coordinate 30,739 downwards.
GCAAAAGCAGCAATCCGGCACGTCACGTCAAGCTTTATTAGATCACGCGCTCATTCATACTTGCGCACGTCGACGTGCGTCGACAGACGGCAAAATGGTGGTATGAATGAAGACGTGACGTGACGTGACGTGACGTGCCGGATGGTTTTAGATTCTTTGGTCGTTCACACCTGCGCACGTCGACGTGCGGTGAAAATGACGGTGAAAGTGCAGCGAAACAAAGCAAGAACACTTTCATGTCACCAAAACACGTCGCTCACAGAGTTTGATCTTGCAGTGGCGCAGCAGCAAAATGAACAGAACAGAGGAAACTGAACATAACCATAAGACTAAAAAAACTGAAACAGTCTGTATACAAATCAAAAAAGCGAAAGTTGCACGTTGTCTGACAGTGAAAATATGCCTGACTTGGTTATTTTGAAAAAGGGAATACGACTGATTGTACACAAGTCAGTTCGTGTGCGCATATTCGACGGTTTCAGTCGTTGCAGGTATAGTTTGCAAATGATATTAACTAAGAGCAGAGAGGGCAACTACAACAACAACCACAACGCACAAAATCACTGTCGACGCTGTTCCAAATTGCTTTATGTGTGCAACGCACAAAAACACCGGAGAGAAAGAACATATTTTTACAATTCAGCCGATTCGATGTGTACATTTGCAGCGTGCGTGGGTTGCCTGTAGTCACAGTCGTGTAATGTGCTGTGGTGTGCTCTGCCTGTCTGCTTCTGCCAGTCTCTCTCGCGCCAACCCACTAAAGAACACAGTTCACACAGTCTGTCAGCACATTTTGTCGGCTCTCTCTGCATTTCTTCTACACTTTCCAATGTGTACACTCATCTTATTTCTAGCTACACGCACAAACGACACAGACGCGTTGCACGCATAACAAATCACCGATTTGCCACACCGTTTTCTATTTCAGTTTTGCATTTTCTCTCCGGTGCACTGTGTTGTTGCGCCGCCATTTACATGCGTTACTGTTATTGACGATGTTTCTGTTGTTCATTCTATCGTTTGTTGTGAACGTTGCCCCTGTGTTCAATTCGAGTATTTTCTGCTCTAACCAAACAGTAAAGATAATAATAACAATGCGATACCTAACGATGAAGATCATCAACGAAGCAGAGCAAGCAAAACACAAGCAAGCAGTTTAGAACAAAACTCAGAGTCATTCATCACTTTGATCATTTCTTTTCTAGTTTCTCTCTGTTTCTAGTTTTGGTTGGCGTTGGTGAAATACGCTAAAAATGAATGAAATCTGAAAGCACATGGCATTTTTGAACAAAGTAATGGGTTGCAAGAATTATTGTAACTGGTTGTTGACAACGCTGCATACATTTGTAGTGACGACTGTGACAACGATGAATCGAAAACATTTTGGGAGCACACAAACAAACAGCATATTTCATCGTCAGGTCAGAGGTTCACCGGCTTAGAATTAGCACTTATAATTTAGCCTGGATGTCGGTTAATAGATGTCAGCAAATGCAGCGGACAAGCAAAGGACGAGTGCTAAGATACTTGCAAGTCTTAAAAAACAAATTGAATCCCTTGTTGTCAATTTTCAGATGTACCGCCTACCTGTTGCAGTTATCCTCCATTTACTTATTTATCATCACATCAGATGACTCACTCTGCTAAACGCGTTGTTTATTGTGCATCAAAAACGCACGTTCACTGTCCTTCGGTTATTAACTATAAACAGAGATCACAACTTTCCTCAGACGAAACATCCGATGTACAGTGGCGGCCAAAAGTTTGGAAACCCCTATGCGCGCGTGTATGTGTGGTAGTAAAGGCGTGCTTTTATTGTGTTTCTGTCCACAACACATGCTAGCTTTGTTTTTTATCAACACAACAATACACATGACACACTGTACAGTGTATACAAAGCAATACACTACACACTGTACAGAACACTGTACAATTTGCTCACGTGTTAAAACTGTGTGTGCTTTGCGTACTGATCGTGATTGAGTTGCAGTCCGGTGACTGTTTTTGGCAAAATGTTAACTGGAGCGACTCCAGTGGCGTGTATTTGTGACGGAAGGAGTGAACAGGCATGAATCAAACACAGTTATCATGATGTTCACACCCGACGTTGATGTTTCGCACGCTATTCAAAGCAATTCGTTCTGGTTTGTAAAAAAATAACACGGCATGTGTTATTTTTGTTTTTGTGTGCTGCAGTGGACACTGTCTATTGCTGTGTTCTAAAAAATCAAAAAATATTTGCTCAAGTGCATAGTAATGACGCAAAAATAACCCATCCAACGCGATAGGGGTTTCCAAACTTTTGGCCGCCACTGTGCTTGGAACAAAAAAGTTAGACGTGACTTGGGATTGGGTTGCTTCTGAAGGACAAAACAACACAGTCTGCAGTGTTTCAACGAGTTTACGGACATATGCAGAATAGATGAGAGCTGATTATAAAACGATAGCTTATTATCGTAGCAATCATAGTGTAAGAGAACATTGACATAGGGGATACTCCAGGCCGATGTGCATGAAAAAATGCGTGTCAGTTTACTACATGAGAAATCCAAAACAAACAAGGAGCAGCGAAAAAGTGTAAAATGTCTTCCACTACATTAAATGTATAATCGTGCAATCATAACACGAAAAAAATCACAACTGTAGAAAACACAACTCAGCAAACACGCCTATGAGAGCGCATTATTGCACAGAGTTGTTAACAAAACGGTCTCGTCATTCGATATGCAGCGTATCCAACAGTCAAAGTAAGCCATGGACGCGTAAAATATATGCGTTTTATTCAACAAAAAACGATGAGATACGCATGAGAACACTATCGCGCAAACCGCCTCCCTGTACTACAGCAGGTTGTACAGTGCTGTGGTTTCCCGCAGTCAGCCGACAGCAGCACAAAATCATCGTTTTTTTCAAAACATGCAAAACAGACACAATATTTTGCAGTCCAGGCAAAAACAATCGCAATAAAAAACGAGCCACAAAAAGTATAGTTCAAAAAACTCTCGTCTCGTTTTTATTTGCTCAATGAAAAGAACATCTTACGGGAGAAGTATTAGTACAGTCCCTGCAGATAATAAAAAGCACACTTTCGTCAAAATATCGTACGATTTCTTTGCTTTCCTCTGCTACGTGCGGGCAAAAACATAGAAAAAACAAAACTTATGGGTGGGAGGATGAGTAATAAAAATGCTGAATTTTTAAACTAAATCTTGATCAAATTTATGAAAGATACTCTTATCATGGAAAAGAGGTTAGAATTGTTGGAAAAGAGAACAGGATGGATAACACCTTTGCTTAATAGTATAGTTTATTTTCAAAAAAGCCTAATTAAGATTTGTGGGAGGAATCAGAATACACCTGATAACGAGATCAAATGCGTGGATGAATAATAAATTTACCCATAGGACTCACTCTGCAGCTTCTCAGTTTGTGTCCGCTCTTTGTGATTGTGCAACCAATTACCATCATAAGAAACCTGATAAAAACGTTTGACAGTGAAAAGTGCGCATAAACTTTGACGAAGTGCGCTTCCATAGAAACGCCGACGAAGTCAAGCAAAACCTTTGTTGTTAATTAGTGCATATCCAAACAATTATGAATCATAAGCTAAAAATTTACCATGACATGCAGTCATACATAGCGTGTTGATTAGCTCACGTTGATGTGTAAGAAAAATTATAAAGCAAATTAAATATACGTTTTTAACAAATAATAAAGCACGTTTCAGCATTCGAACACTGAATGCTTTACAATAGCACTTAAACGATTAGGATGATAGGGTCATGTCGGTGGCTAAATTCGAGCAAATAACCGCGCATTTCACTTTCCATCCAAAGTTTCAAGAAAACAGTGGAAGTTCAACAGATATACAAAACAAAACGAAAAGTTGATATGGAAACGAGTTTAAACCAAACGTAACGTCAAACATTTGCGCAGACGTTTGAGAATATATCATCTACCTTCCACCATCAACTTCCGGGCGGCTGTGCTTTTAAATAATGTGTTTTGCACAAAATCACGGTTGTTGAAGCAAAAGTGCCTCAAAAGTCTATCTTTCTATGAAACAAAACTTTTAAGCGTCAAATGATAAAGAAGTCAACCAAATGAGGTGTTTGCTACAAACAAATTTAGGTTAGCAGTACGTTCCTGAGATGGCACAGCTGCGTTTCAAGAGTGAGCCACGTATTTTTAGAGTTTTTAGTGCAGCAGCGTAGCAAACATCATAAACTGCTCAGATTAATTCAGCTCAGATTCAATAATAAGTTGAAAATAAATTAAAAAGTTGTTTAAAAAACTTTGCATTAATGTGTGTGTCTGTTTACATTTAATTACTTTGCTTCTTCAGCATTTTTTCTACTTATTCAAGCTGATCAGATTCAGTCATTAATCAATCAATTAAGACTCGCTTTTTAAGTCGACCGACCCGGCCTCCACACCTCTAGCCACAGGTTTTGAAAAGTTCTCAAATTTAGACGAATTTAACACCGGTTGCACCTAAGAGTGGGGGCCTAGTACTGAAGTGCTGCTACACGGGGTCGGAATCAAACAAATGGTGCAGCGTTATTCTACTCAACAAGGAGCTTCAGTTTCACCCATAAACCATGCCTTGAAACTTCCTCCAGATTAAGCCGAGCCCGATTGAGCCGAGCCAGATTGAGCCGAGCCAGATTCAGACGAGCCCGATTGAGACTGGCCTGATTAAGACCGGAGCCAGATTGAGTCTGGCCAATTTGAGACCGACCCATAGCGACTCTGTAGCGCGCGAAATTAAAAAAAACCTAGATTTTTTACTGTTTTTTGCAAAGTGTACCATGTTGCAACGCATTTTTCTACCCAAGCGGATGTTTTTCAGGACCTGAAATGGTATGCGTTTTGAAGATCTTGCGGAGCTCTACCAAGATATTAGCTCCGTCAAATCGGATCGTGTCCCTACTTTTTACTATGAGCTACGCAAAATTACTTTTTTTGCATTTGTCACATTTTTTCCTTACTTTTATTTTATGCAATGACAAAACAATTTCTGACCCTGATTTTTGCGTCAAACAGGGGTTTTGGAAGTCGCTGAATTCGAATCTATCCTTAGATCTTTGCCCCGGGCAATCTTTTGCACAAAAATTGAACAAAAACACATTTTTTTGCGTTTTTCAGTGTTTTTTGTTTTAATGTTTTAATTTTATGCGTGGATTTTATTAAAAAAACTATTTCTGATAGCTTTACAACCGTTGTACTTAAATCAGTTTTTATATTTTGCAACTGACCGCTTGCTCACCCAAAAAAATGGGTAACATGTTGATTTTTTTTGCTTTTTTCATATGTTTTCGTTTCACAGTAAAAAAATCAGTTCAGAAATAACTTTTAATTTTAATTTTTTATTCTCCAAAAGGTTTTCAAGATCGCTCAATTCGAATCTGATTTTAGATTTTTGCCCCGGGCATTTTTTGTCTAAAAATTGGGCAAAAAACTTTTTTGCGTTTTACAGTGGTTTTTTTGTTTTAATTTCTAATTCTAAGCTTGGATTTTTATTTAAAAACTGTTTTCTAATAGCTTTACAACTTCTGTGCTTGAATACGTTATTATATTTTGTAACGGACCACTTTCTCATCCAAAAATGGGTAAAACATGGATTTTTTTGCCGTTTTTATGACGTTTTCGTTTCGTAGTTAAAAATAAGTTTGAAAACGGTTTTTAAAACCCTTCCTAGGAGTTCCCAAATGCGCCGAATCCATATATGTAGGCAAATTTTACAACTGACCCATTATTAACCCTTATAACTGGGTAAAAATCTACACTGTAGTCTTTCTGTAGACGTTTTTCTTTTTTGTGTTTGAACCAGACTTGTAAATTGATGTTAATTTGTCCTCGAGAGTTTTTACGCCGCTGAAGTTGAAATTGTTTTTGTTTTTTTTAAAACTGGTGTTTTTTTACCCTAATTTTACCCAATTGGGTAAAAACGGTCACTTTCAGCTTTTTGCTTGAAACTTACGTTATGAATGGTTTTGCGTTTTTTTTGATGCTGGAAATTGATGAATTCAGGTCTGCTGACATGCACCGAGACTAGTGCTTTAACCCAAAAGGGTAAAAAGTGGGCCAAAACATAAGGGTAAATGTATATTCGGTATGGGTACATACAGTCAGTCTGTCAGTCTTGAGAAAAAACTTGAGAGCTTTAGAAAATAAAAGACTAATGAAAATTAAATACACTAACTAACTAGAGTACAAACTTTTTAACCTTTACAAGCTTGTTTCTCACAAAAGGCAAAAAGACCTGAAATAAGGCAAGTGCATAAGTATTTACCCTTTTGGGTTAAAACACTAATCTCGGTGCATGACAGCAGACTTGAAGTCATCAATCTCAAGCATCAAAGAAACGCAAAACCATTCATAATGTACGTTTCAAACAAAAAGCTGAAAGTGACAATTTTTACCCAATTGAGTAAAATTGGGGTAAAATGCACCAGTTTAAAAAAACCGAAAACAAATTCAACTTCAACGGCGTAAAAAATTCTCGAGGACAAATTAACATCAATTTACAAGTCTGGTTCAAACACAAAAAAAGAAAAACGTCCACAGAAAGACTACAGGGTAGATTTTTCACCCATTTATAAAGGTTAATAATGAGACAGTTGTCAAATTTGCCTACATATATGGATTCGGCGCATTTGGGAACTCCTAGGAAGGGGTTTAAAAATTGTTTTTAAACTTATTTATTGCTATAAAACGAAAACGTATGAAAATGGCAAAAAGATACATGTTTTACCCATTTTTGGGTGAGAAAGTGGTCCGTTGCAAAATATAACAACGTATTCAAGTACAGAAGTTGTAAAGCTATTAGAAAACAGTTTTTTAAATAAAAATCCACACTTAGAATTAGAAATTAAAACAAAAAACCAATGGAAAACGCAAAAAAACTTTCCCAGATTTTGGGCAAAAAAATGCTCGGGCAAAAATCTAAAATCAGATTCGAATTGAGCGATCTTGAAAACCTCCTGCAGAATTAAAAATTAAAGTTAAAAGTTATTTCTGAACTGATTTTTTACTGTGAAACGAAAACATATCAAAAAAGCAAAAAAAATCAACATTTTACCCATTTTTTTGGGTGAGCAAGCGGTCAGTTGCAAATTATAAAAACTGATTTAAGTACAACATTGTAAAGCTATCAATTTAAGTACAACATTGTAAAGCTATCAGAAATAGTATTTTTTTAATAAAATCCACGCATAAAATTAAAACATTAAAACAAAAAACACTGAAAAACGTTAAAAAATGTGTTTTTGCCCAATTTTTTAGCAAAAGAATGCCTGGGGCAAAGATCTAAAGTCAGATTCAAATTCAGCGACCTCGAAAACCCCTGTTTGACACAAAAATCAGGGTCAGAAATTGTTTTGTCATTGCATAAAATAAAAGTAAGGAAAAAGGTGTGAAAAATGCAAAAAAAGTAATTTTGCGTAGCTCATAGTAAAAAATAGGGACACGAATTTCGCGCGCTATAGCGGCCGCTACAGGGAGTTTCAAAGCATGGTTTATGGGTGAAACTGAAGCTCCTTGTTGAGTAGAATAACGCTGCACCATTAGTTTGATTCCGACCCCATGTAGCACTAGGCCCCCACCCTTAGGTGCAACCGGTGTTTAAGAGACCGTCCACTACAAGTGGGTATATTTTAACAACAAAGTGCCCCTCGCAAAAAATCGATTTCGCTCATTTTTGGCACAAAGGTGCCGTTACGTCCCAACATGAAGGTTCTGGCTCGTTTTTGAAAAAAAAAACAATCCCAACGTTTTCTACAAGCTTGCGAAGTAGGCCAAGTCGAAAAAAGTTGGTATTTTCCCACATTTATAAAAAATGTTAATTTTACAAACTCAAAAAACAAAATAGAAAAAAAGTGATCGAAACAAAAGTTGTACTATTTTTGCTACTCTTTCACATGATAATATTATTGTTTCAAAAACCAAACCAAAAACTTGGTACAAACAAAAAACTGCAAAAATTGAGTTTTTTAATTTTTCAATTTTTTCACTTTTTTGCCTTTAAAAACTCAGGGTTTAAATTGACCGTTCCAAATTTTACAGCATCGTTTTCGCAGCAAAAAACTGGACTGGAAATTTGTATATTAAAAAAAATTCAGCGGTATATATTTTAGATATTTGAGTTACAAAATTATCCGAAAAAGTGCGATTTTTTGCTCAGACCAAAGTAATTCCGTTCTTATACGTACTCGATAGCAAAATCATCCGTAGTGACCGGGGTGAAAAATGTAGCATTTTGAATGGACTTTCACGTGATTTATTTATTTTTGCAAATAACAAATTATGTTCTTGGTACAAAGCAAAATTCTGAACAAATAAGGTTTTTTAACTAGATTTTTTTTTGTTTTTCCGTGTGTAGAAGCCTCAAACAAGGATTTTAACTAAAAACTTTTGACACCACGTAATTCACCGTTAAAACTGGTCTAGAAACCATTAAAGAAAAGAAAACATACGGTGCATCAACAGCAGTTTCAAGTTTTCAATGTTTTTCAAAGGAGCCATTTTTTACTCAGACCGAAAAAGCTCCTGCTTTGAAGCTCCAGTTCGCCGCGATGAAAACAAAATAATCACCACACACGATCATAATAAAAAATAAACCATTTCGGATGTTGTGTCAGGTGGCTTACTCAAATTTTACAATTGTTAAACCATATTCTCGGTGCAAAGTAAAAATGAAAAAAACCTTGAGTTTTTCTTCGTCATAAGAAAACAATGTTATGGAAGGGTCAAAAACTTACCAGCGCGTTTGTTCTAAATAGACGACACACACGTATCAAATTAAAAAAACAAAAGTCCTTCAACCGACGAAATAAATTCAACAATCATATTTAAGATCGGCTTTTTCAGAATACCGACCCCCCTAAGACACAGTTTTTCAAAAGTTTTCCAATTTTGAAAAAAAATGAACACCAATCGAACCGTCTCGATACGCTGAGTTCGAAAATTACATTTGGTTTTTAATTTGACCCATTTTTACGTTTAAAAAAAGGAAAAACTGTTTTTTCGACGGATCTTCAGAAAAATATCTCTTACTCGCCTCTGCGTTAAGCTATTAACAAAATTCAAAAACCAATCGATTTCGCTTGTGCTCACGCATATTTTTTATGTTAGCATTATTTTACAAAAAATGTTGTTTTATGTTTTAAATTTATGAAAAACTGAAAGAGTTTGTGGTTTTTGCTGTGTTTAGGCACTTTTAAAGGATGCGGAGTAGGGTTGCTAAGTGATTCTAAAAGAACTTGAAAAATGCTACAAGCGGGCAAAAAATAAAAAAATGTCGACAAATTGTAGAGCAACGGAGACAAAAATCCAAAAACGGGTACTAGGGCAACTTTTTGCGCTGAATCCGAAAAAGTGGGTACCGTTGTAAAATTTCGCTACAGTAACGCAAAATTTGCGATTTTTTGTTTTTTTTTGGCCTTTTTGGATTGTTTCTGGTCCCTGTGGTGTTATACTTGAACTAATCAGGACAAAATTGGTATTAATCGACCCCCTTGATCATGAGAACAAGTTCCATTTAGATACCGCAACTATATGTTATAATTACCGTAACCGCAGAGCACGATTTTTACCTTTTTAACCATTTTTAGGCTTGAAAGTGACATTTTTGATCCCTGTAGTGTTCTAGTTGTTCGAATTGAATCAAATTTGTATCAGTCAATTACTCTTGGTCAGACGAGAAATTTGCATTCAGATACCGTAACCATACCTTGACTTCCGTACTTCTTGAAGAACGGTATTCTACCAAGTTTTGACCATTTTCAGGCATGAAATTGGTTTTATGGTCCATGCAGTGTTATACTTGAATGAATCTGGTCAAATTTAGCATCAGTCGACTCCCCTTGATTAGGCAAAAAAACTTTCACTCAGATACCGTAATCCTTGCTTGACTACCATTCCCAGTGTGTTCCCCCTTACCCTCCAAATTTTTAGGGGCCACCTCAGGTGCTGAAACCGTAACGAAAGGGGGAATTCGGGTAAAATATCGTACTTAGAAAAAAGTTCAAAACCTGAGTTCAAAAATCTTACTTAGAACTTTGCCCGATGTTTCTATCTGCCCTATGCCATGGGGATGAGGAGGAAAATTCCTTTAATAATTGATTTGAAATTTAAAAAAACACGTCACAAAAAATCTGAAACCCTGTTACAAACACAAATCAAGGTTGCTGACTTCGAATATGATGTTTATTTTTTATACGAATTACTCCGCACCTTAAAAATGGCCTCTATAGGAAAAATTTAAAAAATTCAAAAAAATCTATTTTTTCATTTTTATAGAGACCGTTTTTAGGTACGGAGTAATCCGTATAAAAAATAAACATCATATTCGAAGTCAGCAATCTTGATTTGTGTTTGTAACAGGGTTTCAGATGTTTTTTGTGACGTGTTTTTTTGTTTTTTACCTTTTTCCGTGGTCACTTCGGATTTGCGTAAAATTGTTTCAAAAGCTCAAAAAATACAATTCGGTGATCGGTCGCCGGAGTTACCGGCGCCCGTCGGCCAACGCATAAAATGGCCATAACTCGGGATAGGGTGGGTCTTTGGCCGAAAAATTTTGTGCGCTTACTCAGGACTAGCGTAAAAATCCTCTTTTTGGCCATCGAGCGCACCATATGGTATTTCATACCGCTCTTATATGCAAGGCGTTTTAATTTTATGGTTTCAATTTTTCTCATTTCCATTTTCTATTTTATTTGAAAGCATTGAACAAGTCATTATCTCCCGTCTGACTTGCAGCTTGCTTTAAGCAGTTCATTGGTACTGACGGTACATGATATGCGTATGACCGACAGCAAAACGGGCCTTTGTATTAAAAACGGCAATTGACGACATTGACAAAAACTGATAAAGAAAATAGATTTTTTATATTTTGAACGAGAATGGCAGTTCACTGTAAGCAAATCAAAGAAGATTGGGTTTCGATACTGACAGGAGAATACTGCTGATCAAAAAAGATTGGGTCAACTGCTAGTAATTATATAAGTTATCAAATGCGTTAATGTGCGAGAGATTTTTGGTCTGTAGAGCGAGAACCGCAGCGTGCAATAGACAACCGCAGAGGTATAACGTCGGCCTTGCAAATTCCATGTAATTGAACAGGCTGATGACAATGCACAGGGGTCGCAACAATTACCGAACGAAACAAAATGACCACATACATTATATGTACAGGGTGTTTTGAATACCATAATGAGGAAAATTGGTTTTCGAGATTGGTCCAATGTTTACAATACACCTAGTTTAATGTTTACTGGTGAAGTTGTAGTCTTTCAGACACCCTTTCTACAAGTAAACTCCAGAACAATAACAATGGACTACCTACAAGTTATTCACATTTGGGAATACTGAAAATGACCAAGGAAAGTGTGTCACGAATACGAAAAATTATCACATTGCTCATGAATTGCTAATAAAGCCATTGTTGAAGTCGATGCTCCCCGAAAAGTAGTTGACGGAGGTTGTCTATCAGCGATTAGTTCATTTGCAATTGGTCAAACCATTAGAATCAAAATACTTGTGTGAAACAGAACACGTGCAAGAGTCTCGTTCATGGTGATCTACGTACATCTCGGTGGTAAAACACACAATGCCTGTTTTAACGATATCATTTTTTGAACAAAGATGTTCCAACACAGTTTACGCACGTCCGAATTTAATCTTGATCACAGCACTGGCCAGTGCACTACTATCTAGAGATATAATCAAGCAGATTGTAGAACTGTTAATTAAGTAAATAAATGAAGCTCAACAGGGTGTCATGTAGATTTATAAGAAACAAGTTCTTCGCCCACGCGCATCAGCCGTACGTGTGGATTCAGGCAAAAACAATTCAATGAAGTCTAACTTTGGTAATAATCAGTCTAATGGTGAAACAGGCAACGCCCACAAGCATCCGTGAGTAAATAGGTACGGTTTTGCGACTGCTAAGTAGGTCAGGTACGTGTGCCACAGGAAACGCTTGTCCCACACACAGCATTGTCATATATGCTTGACACGCAAACATCTAATCACTTTTTGTAACGTATCTCCCTTTTCTAAAACATGTACATTCTTAAGTTCCCTACTCCTAGTCAAATGAAGTTCTTCTCCTGTTTGCTTCTTCAGAACGTATCGGAATTGCATGCAGGTATCATCTTTTTATGCGACGGAGGCGGAGTAATGTTGAATGATGCGTAGAAAAAAGTCGCACTTAAAAAAGCTTAAAAGGTGCCCTAACGTAGTTCGAATATGAGATAAAATAAATTTATTTAGTGCGAAAAGATTCTGATCATTTTCTGAATTTCTTGCATAAATCTGCCGTTGGAATATGTTAAGTTTTGGTGATTTCAAGTTGCCGCGCAGCCATGAAACATTTTCTCTATCTGTATGTGTAAACGCATATTGGGACAGGTTTAATAAGAATGATATAGCTAATCACTTTCAATCCTTCAAAACATTTTTCTAGCAAGTAGACTGCACATAATTTTGACAATTTCGACCACATTCACAGCTAACGATTCTGAATTTCGCAAAACCTATCTTATGCGAGCTGTATATTCATTATCCCCATTCATTCACTCACACACCAGCAGGTGCAGCATCCCTCGAAATTCACTATATATTCAACCATTTCGGCCACATGAGCTGAGTGAGAAAAGCGATGACATGCACGAATTTTAGCGTTCAATCCTCATTTCACCGCCGCCCAATCATCAATAATAAGCCTCGGTCATCGTTTGCCCGAATCCCAAAATATGCAAAAAATGCCTAATGCTCACAACGTTCCTCCCCTGGAATGAGAGTAACGAGACTACATTACACTCCCAAAAAAATAAGCAGCGAAATTTTTTTGGTGTCCTGTGTGCTGACTGCTGGATATACAATAATCGTCAGTGTGGATTTATGGTCATTACTGCATGTACGTACATAAAAAGCATTGCACCGAATTCGCGAAGAACACCCATTGACACTACCGAACGAGGCGACATGATGTTGCACCTGCTTCACTTGATCCATGTTTGCCACCACATGGATGCGTAAAACATTAAAATATGACTTCGCACACAGAAAAGGGAATTAACACCGTTTGCACCTAAAAGTGGGGGGAGGGCTAGGAACATTCTGTGATACATGAAAAAAATATAAACCAATGGTGCAGAGACATTCTACTAATCAAGGAGCTCTAGATTTACCCCCTGAGTACCCCCTGATAAGCCTATGTCATTTTTATGGTCCGGAAGTTAAAAACCCTCGATTTTTTGCGATTTTTCGCAAAGTGTACCTTTTTAGCCCCACCGTATCTCGTTGTTGCACAATTTCTGGAACTTCACACGGTATTCACGTGAAAGATCTTGCGGAGTTCTTTAAGGCCTTGTATCAATGAGCCCTTGCAGGAGGCCCCTGAGTCGCCACGACGCTTGTTAAAAAATTTTTTGAAAAAATTACGCTTTTTTACTTTTCAAAAACATTTGAAAAACAGTTAAATAAAAAGCACCAGTTCAATAAAAATCCAACGTCAGATTCAAATTCAGCGACCTCGAAAACCCTTTGGAGAATAAAAAAATTAAAATTAAAAATTGTTTCTAAACTGATTTCTTCACTGTGAAACGAAAACATATGAGAAAAGCAAGAAAATCAACATTTTACCCATTTTTGGGTGAGCGAGTTGTCAGTTGCAAAATATGAAAACTGATTAAGTACAGCGGTTGTGAAGCTATCAAGAAATAGCTTTTTAAATAAAATACACCGATAAAATTAAAACATCAAAACAAAAACACTAAAAACACAAAAAATGTGTCTGCCCAATTTCTGGGCAAAAATGGCCCAAAGCAAAAATCTAAGATCAGATTCAAATTCAGCGACCCCCAAAAAAGCCTGAAGAAACAAAAATCAAAATCAAAATTTGTGTTTATTAGCTCAAAAATTTAAATAAATAGCCTAATTTCTTTAAAAAATTTAACTAGCGTCGTAGCGACTCAGGGACTCCTCTGGCAAGGGCTCATTGATACAGGACCTTAAAGAACTTCGTAAGATCTTTCATGTGAATACCGCGTGAGGTTCCAGAAACTGTGCAATAACGAGTACGGCTAAAAAGGTACACTTTGCGAAAAATCGCAAAAAACCGAGGGTTATTCAATTTTTCCGCACTTTGAAAATAACCTTTATAGGCATAATCAGGGGGTACTCAGGGGGAAAACCTGAACCGCCTTGTTCAAAATGCGCTCACTGGCGTGTGCTGAGGTGTTTCGAGCATTTTGTGCTAATTTTTTCCACAGTGGTTCGGCAATTTCGTACAAAATTCAATTTGACCCGCGTGACGATGATACATCATTTCGACAGTCCATTTATGAGCAATGACAAACAGTAGCGAGATCATGGATGAACATTGTTTTTTTGTCAAAAATTGATATTTTTTGAAAACTTACACTGTAAAAATGAACTGAAACGTGTAATCCAAAAAATTAGATCACAAAAAACTCCTAACGTGGTCTAACAGTGTTGCAAATTTTAAGCCACGAGGTCCCAACAAGCCAGTGACAGCATTTTGAAACTGGAACCTATTTTTGGTTCGTGGTTGCTTTTGCACAGCGCCAAAACGTGGAATCCAACACAGTTTATTCAAAACAATGTTTCAGTCGTAACGTTTGACAAGTAGATAAAACACCGAAATAAAACGACAACACGCAGCGCAGTTCACAAATAAGGTTTTGTTTGCCGATAACAACCATCACCGACCCCGTGTATACCGACGATTGTCTCTAAGAAAATCACTGAAACGTTTGTTCAAACACAATGCACATCTATGGTTGGCAACACTGTTCAGTCGCTGCTCCATATATCTTCTATCTTCTACTATACTAAAATAATACTTTGTCTGTCTGTCTGTCTGTCTGTCTGTCCGTCCAACTTTTTGCTATTTAAGGTAGAGAAATCCAAATGTTGCTATCACTTTTTAACAATTTTTCTATGCGAATCATTTTCTCTCTTTTGGTTTTCAACAACGAGTCATCATGATTCATTCAGTTCTTTCCTCAACGTTACGTCGCAATGGTCAGGTCAGGTTGGTTGGTAGTTGTGGTGTAAAAAGATGAGATTATAACGTGCGGGAACGAATTGCTCTAAAGAAGCGATTATCTCACAGAATGGACGGCACATCCGATTATGATCGATAGCAAGAATTGGAAAAACGGGTCTCCCAATAAAACGAATTTGCGACTTTGAAAAACCAACAGTAACGAAATCGGCTATTGCTTTTTTCACACAAAATTTGTTTTCCTGTGAATAATCTCATATTTTTTCTGAACAAATACACGGGTAACGTTGATGCGAAACATTGGATCAAAGCAAATTGAAACAGGTCATAAAGATCGATTGTGACAGCACAAAACAAACAGCAGTTTTTACAAGATTTTACCAAAATTCTGTGATTTTCAAAAAGCAAAATTGTGGTAAACGCAAATTTGCAATTTTGAAACAGCAGAAACTGAAATCGTATTGTTTAAAAAACATTGTTGTGCAAAAGCGGGCTTACTATAAAAAACACAAATGAGATTGTGCAAATAAACGGGTATCGATTCCGGCCAGTTTTGTAAAATAAAAAATAAACGGGCCTCTTTTGGTCAAACAGCGATTTTGAAAAATGAAATTGTCAAACAATCAAGTAACGTTTGGACAATTTCCAGTCCGTGATGCATCATTATTAAAAGAGGTGCATGTGCAGTAGCGGTGGCCCCTGCCCTATAACACAGGAAAAAAAAATGCAAAAAACTAAATTGATCATTTTCACCTTGTAAAAAAGGCTTGGCTTTGGATTGGGTTTAGGATTAGGAACCCACAACGACTCACTGCAAGCAACCTCTGATCAGAAATTAAGAAAACCACTTTTAAGAATGTATACAAATCATTTCAGTCAACCAGAAAAAATCAGAAAAAAACTAAACAAACCGTAGTTTTTACAAGATTTTAACTAAAATTCTGTGACTTCAAAAAGCAAAATTGTGAACACAAATTTGCAATTTTGAAACAGCAGAAACTGGAATCATATTGTTTAAAAACATTTTTGTGCAAAAAGCGGGCTTACTATGAAAAACACAAATGGGATTGTGCAAATAAACGGGTATCGATTCCGGCCAGTTCTGAAAAATCTAACGGGAACGACTTGCCTTTAACCGAGGTTTACTTAACTAACCGAGAACAAACGTGAGCAGCAAATTCAATTAGTTTAGAAAAAAATTTTCAGCGGTTGCAAAATCAGCGAAACAGAGTTATTACATAATCATTTTTGACATAGAATTGACACCGAATCGAAAAGCTTGAAAACAAACATTTGAAAAGCACTTTTAAAAATTGAGCGGGTTCTCGAGATAAAAACAAAAGCAGAACGCTTGGCCCAAACAATAAACGGTATCAACGAATTTAAACGCTTGAAAGCTTTGGTTAAAAAAATCAACACGTTTCCCGTTTCAGGAAAACAGAAACAAACAAATGTCGATAAATCCGCGGGTGCGCACCTTGCTGTTAACAAAATCGCAAACATATTTTACCCGGGCCGAAGGCACGGGTCAACTGCTAGTACCTTTCAAATATAATACATCACTCAAAAACCACCATTCAGTCAGAAAACATATCACAAATGAGTCAGACACATATACTTCAGGTGAGCCCGGTGCACAGTCTTTTTTCGTGTGTTGCTTCTAGCAGAAATAAATAAAATATCTCAATACATGTAGCAACACGTTTTTTAGTTTGATCATTTTTTGGTTGACATTGAGACCGAAGACTGGTGGCAGCAACCGGACATGCAAAATGAAAACATGGGATGTTCAAAAGTTGCTACAACAGAACATTCATATAGAAAATCAAGACTACCCCCCCCCCCCCCCGGAATTTCATTAGGATTAGATGTCCGTGGTCTAATGTTCAATAAACATTAGAGAGAGTGATCTGCATTGGGGTCTTCGGCGGGCGATGATCGGTTTCTTTCTAGCGAATGAGCCGACCGCATGAAGTGGTAGAGCCGTGACAGATCACGGTCTTCATTCTTTGCAAAACCACTTGTTTGGTTTGCCACTAAACAATCAAAACCTAAGCATGACGATGGCATTTTATGCTTTTTGGCATTTTAATCAGAAGCTTGCTCGGTAAATAGTACTTTTTCCTGCACTGAGAAAATAAATCTGAAAAAACGACATCACGGAGAAATGCTTTTAATTTTCTGTTTGGATTAGAAAACTAAAATGGACGTCAAAAATGAATTTTTTACAAATTTAGGTTTTTGTAAGCAGCCATTCACAGAAGCAAACTTCAAGTTGAAAAGCAAAAAAAACGTAAGCAGCCAGAACATGATGGATCGAATAAACAAAATTTAAATCGATTGCACTTTAAAGAAAGAAAGTGTGACATGGAACTTTGTACCATGAACATGTTGGTTGAAGCAAAAATTAAAAAAAAAACACAAATCAACAACAACATTTACAATCATGCAATAGAAAATTCAACAATTCAAACATAACCAACACCAAAAACGCATGGGGATTGTGGAATGAAAAGCACAGCACAGTGCACGAGCATGTGATCCAATGCAGGCAACAGTATAAAGCAACAGACTGTTGTGCTGCAACGATATGCAGTGCACACAAACACATATGCACACCAAAACCAAACCAACACATGACCACTGACAGAGTACAATGGTAAAATATGCCAGGAATGACACACAAAGCGTGTGCTGCACATGCCTCGCATTTATTATTTATTTTTGCTTGTGCACACATTCTCTTGCCCTGTGTATAATACATGTTCGTTGTGTTGTGTACGTCCCAGAGTGCGTGCGATCAACACACAATGTTTGCTTGAAAGAATCGACAACAAGATAACGACGAGATCACGTGAGACACAATTCGTTGTTTTTTCAATCAAACAGTTCTTGCTCCATCCGTGTCCACGATTGTACCGCAACTTGAACTAGCATTTTTAAAAAAAAATACTGGCAAAAGACAAGTTTTTTTAACATTATTATTGCTGTGTTGACCATCATTAACTGACGGCGGCTTGTCCTGGGCAGCAAGTGCATACATGTGTGCACATTCGCACCATTCAAATTCACTGAAGTCAGGAAATCAATAAAATCAACTATTGTGAAGTATATGACAAAAAGCAGTATCAGTACAAATTTATAACATGCAGTACAATGTACCTACATGTACAGAGTGTGTAAAAACGGAACTGATTTCTTCTTTAATTTAAACATTGCTGAATTCCGCTGAATTCCGCTGAATTCCGTTGAATTCCGTTGGCGGATTTTGAACACTGCTTCTCACAAATGGGAAATTTTGTTTCCGCGCAAAAAAATTAACCCCATTTAAAATTGTTGACTAATTTCTACAAAGACTGCAAAAGTTCGCATTTCTGATCAAATTTCTGTTTTGAGTTTCTGTTTTTGTCACACAAATCAGAATGAAATTCTGTCGACAAAATAAAAACAATCAAAAAAGAACACAGAATGCTAAAGACACTTGTTCAATTTCCAAAGTTTTTTCGGCATGAGCACCATCACTGTGAGTGCAGCGCTGCAGACACGTCATCAACGCTAGCAGACATGTTCACGACCGTTTTAATGGTGGCAGTGTGGATGTTGAGCATTTCCTCCCCAATTCTGCCATTCAGTTCGTCGAGATCAGCAATTGGTCCAGGATACACACAGTCTTTGAGGTATCCTCCAAAAACGAAATCACACAAAGTCAAATCAGGGAACCTCGGCGGCCACGGCGTATAGCCACGTCAATGATAAGCTTGCTTAGAAACCGGTCACGCAGGAACCATCATGACACTGCGTGCTGGTCGATTGGAACCGGTGCACCGTTCGTTCTGTATGGACGAAATATCACCAGCGCAAGATAGCAATCGATCCACGCGAAACTGTGGAGATTTTCTTCGAAAAAAGACAAAAAAATCGAAGTTTTTCGAATTCTAGTCAAAATAACATAATACAGCAGCAAGAATAATTTTTTTGTGCGGAAACAAAATTTCCGTGAAAACCTCTGTTTACTCCAAAAATAACCAACTCACCCACCCAACGGTACCGTCTTTTTTACTCACCCTGTGTGTACAAGCAGGTGCAAATAAAACCGCAGTTAGTTGTCTGGTTACAACCAAACAAGTTGAAATTGATGGAACGATATTCCGTTGATAGCCACCGTTGCTTAGTTGCAAGTGAATAACAAAACTAATTCAGCAGCACCAACACTACGCTGAGCTTGTTCTTATCAAAGCTAACTGTAGTCCGTTTGTCCGTCCAATACAGTAAATGTTATTTTTGATTCTGTCCTTACGCAGTTCGATAGACTAAAATTTGACAATCATGGCAAAGAACATGTTTGTATCGTTTATGTTTTCTTATGTCGGACTCTTCATCATGCTTGCAATCTACTGCGAATTAGGAGCCTTGCTATTTATGGCACTGGAAGGTAAGACACACACTAAGACAAACTGTAGTTGGATTTTTTAAAATTCAAGCTGTTTTTAAAAGCAAGATTTGCGTTTACCATCAAAGCTCACTACTAATTTCCTTTCAGGTGGTGATATGGATGAATGGATAGAAGGGGGGTGGAACGAGACGTTAGCCATAAACGAAGCTCGGAAAGAGCTCAAGCAAATTCTGAAAGATATGAAAAGATCAGAGTAAGTACGGTACAAGTTTTGAAGGTGTTCCATGTTTGAGCTCAAAACCTACTATCAGCCTAAAAAAATTTGGCCCACTCCTACTTTGAACTTATTATGACATAACTTATACTTTAGTTTTAGTTGCGAATAAAATATGGTAGATGCTACCTTGTTATTCCGTTAAGGTATATTGATCCACTGCTGAACGAAACGAACATAGGCGCTGTGCAACGCAACAAAATGCGTCCAATCAACACACGAATCTATCCCGATTTGTCTGGCCGCAGCATTCACTATTCTCGTGAATTTGTTCGAGAACTTGTCGATGCCTACCATTTGAAAATTGCTCGCGCAATACAGTAAATTACCAGTTGTCACTTGACAACATTCTCTGCTGCACAATGAGCGAAATGCATTAACATTACTGTACAGATACCGTAAAGTCTTGCATATAAGGTCTCCTTATATAAATTTGAAAATCAACAATTGCTGAAAAAAGTGGAATTTTGTGTGACAGCCTTATAAGTGGGAGGAGGTCTTATAAAGAGAAGATTAGGAAGTCCGGGCCTTACAAACGGGGTGGCTTTTCGACCAACTCAAAAATTTGAATTTTTTGGTTTCCCGCCGTGTGACACTCCGCCCACTTTTGGGTGGGGGTCTTATAAGTAAGAGGAACCTTATATGCAAGACTTTACAGTAACTCGGCGGAACCACAGTTTTGGAATTTAAAAACTGCACTTCAAGGACAACTGGGCATGCGATTGCATACAACCAACATTGTATTTCTATTGCAGCACTTACAGCTACAATGGAGATGAAGATCCCGCCACATCACTTTGGAGTCACTGGAGCGCATACTTATTCTGTGCTTCTATTGTGACTTTGATTGGTAAGAACATTGAAGAAGTTGAATCACAAATTTGAGAAACAAGGTTCACAAACACAAACAATGGGGCACTATTTATTCCACAGGTGTTGTTTTATTTTAAAATTTTCAGGCTACGGTCACATTGCTCCATCATCAGATTTCGGGAAACTCATGGTAATTATATACGCATTAATGGGTGTGCCACTTTTGCTCATGTTTATGGCAAATGTTGGAGATGCGTTTCAAGTGGTACTACGGGTAAGGAATCTTAGTTAAATTAACTTAGTTTTATGATAAAATGTTACAAACGAAAAGCTCTTCGCTTTCAGTCAGTCATAAAAAGACGTATTCTCAGAATCTGTTGTGTTTAGACCATGTATCGTTACATTTTCTGTGGTATTTGCCGCCGTCGCCGTATGATAACCCATGGAGTAAATCTAAAACGGGAACCATCAGCTAAAACTAAACGAGAAAGAAAGCCTGATGCTGATGAAAACCCAGATAACGCAGATTGGAATCCACAAAACAATGTCGTCGACGACGGTGATGAAGATAGCACCCATAAAAATGATGAAGAACCTACCAAGGATGCAGAAAAACCTGGTACAATGATACAGAACTACGTTTCACTCTCTACAATTACATGTATGTGCTACTGAAAATCAAGCTTTTAAAATTTAGGAATTGACGAAGAAATGAAAGACGAGTTCAAATCACACGAAACGCATGTGGTTATCCAAGATGTCGATAATAGTGATAATCCAGACCCCAACGATCCGACAAGTTTAATGGCACCTGAAGATTTGCCGATTCCAATGACCGCAGTGTTTTTAGTGCTCGTGCTCTTTGTGATCATGGGTACGCATGAGTACAGCAACAAAATTTCCTTAAAGTATAGATTTTTATTGAAATAACACTTCTGATGCTCCAGGTGGCTTTTTGTTCCAACTAATGGAGGACTGGTCTTTTTTGGAAGCGAACTACTTTTGCTTTGTCAGTTTGGTGACAATTGGTTTTGGCGATTTCTCACCCGGAACCGCGAATCTGGGCACATTTGCCGGAACGGTTGGTAAGACAAATGATGGACAGTTGTGATGTGCGCTTTAAAAATGTTCGATCCGATTCAAACTTTTTTTAGTTTCACTTGCTAATTGGCTGTTTATACATCACCATTGGTCTTGGCGTACTTGGCATGGGTATAAATGTGATCATGATTACTATGGTATTGAAAGCACGCGCTGCAGGTCGTGCCGCCGGGGTTGTGGAGATTGTGGCAAGTTTAACCGCATTTTTACTGGTTTCTGATCAACTAACTGAATTTTGTTGACGATATTTCTTCCTAATATGCTGATAAGCTTCACTTTCTTCAGGACGAAGATGGCGATGGCATCGACGACGGAGACGAGGCAGCAATGGCAAAATTGCAAGCGCTAAGTTGAAATGGATAACTAATTTTTGAGTTGATCAACTCAATTTTTGCATCGTTACAACAATAAAAACTATATTGCTTAATTATTGTTTTGTTTTATTTATTGTTTATTTGCGGATGCCCATCCGCATGCAAGGTGAATGCGATGACAATTTTTATTTGATTAACTATTAATTTACTATTAACTACCACCAACTATTAATATTGTGTGAGCAGTATCTAATGGTAGAGCTTTCTAAATAAACACAGCAATAAACGAACGAAGTAAACGAAGAAAAAAGCAACACATGTATGTAACATGAGTTAAAAAAAAACAGAAATTTTATACATTGCGGTCATTTTCAGATTCATCTAAGATGTACGGAAGGGAGGGGTGGTAGAAGGTGGGGTGGTTTTCACCCCTCCTGGAGGAAAAGAGGAACGGTGGGTTGATGTCAAACTTGCATCGCTTTACACCTGTTTCAATAAATTTTCGAGTAAAATATAAAAACCGTTTTTATGAGAGGTGTATGCCCGCTACATCGATTAAAGAAACTGCAAAAAAGTGTGCGATCCAACAGGAATTTAACTCGAAACTAACCGTCTAGATCCACAGATTTTGAATATGTTGTTTGTTTCTTGATCGCACTGTTATTTTGCACCAAAAATAAATAAAATATTTGTTTTTAGCCCACTTTCTGCCCTCATAATGAAAACCAGCAATAGTAGCCAACCAAATTGATTTTGACGTTGATCGAACCGTGTCTAGTCATCATATTTAAGTTCGTTAAAACACTTATCAATTGTAATGCTCAAAAATGGGCTAAAACCAAGGTTTTTGTCAGTTTTTTGAGTAAAATAAATGTCTGATTGAAAAGCAACTGTCTTTTTCGGAACCTACAAAAGCGGGCGATCTGATTGATGTCAAACTCGCATTGCTTTACACCTGTTTCAATAAATTTTTGCGTAAAATACAAAAACCGTTTTTAAAAGAGGTATATGCCCGCTGTACCGATTAAGAAAAATACAAAAAAGTGTGCGAACCAATAGGAATTTAACTCTAACTAACCGTCTAGATCCTATAGATGGTATGAATAATTCATTCGTCAAACATTGAGTTTGAATAATGAATGACGAATGAGTAATATATTAATTATTCAAATAGTATTATTCACGTAATTTTTCAAATTATACATTATTCACATGAATAATTTGCCGATAGTAAATGATTAATGAATAATGAACAATTGTTCATTGACTTTTACCTGCCACCCTTTAGTTTTACCCTAACACATTGATGTTTTAGTTATCGAATTAGGTCCAAATCATCAATGGCGGAGAGGATCAAGTGCAAATCACCATTTTAAACAAATCAACACTGATAAAAGTAAACAAAACGTTTAATTATAACCAAAGGCCCTAACGTCTGCTTTCCTAATCGGTTCAGGATAAAACTAATTGGCGACAGTTGTTAGGTGTACAGGTATAACATATCCAAATTTCAGTTCAAACGGATAAACGGTGCAGAAGATATAGCCATTTAACCGTTGCTTGTCGTGTGTGCACGCAGATAAACACAACAACAACAGAGAGAAACATAACACTGTCTCTTGTGACTTACGCGTGAGGGGTGCATAATTGCTCACATACGTATGTGTGTATGCCACATACAAAACAACCCCCTCGCATGATTCCCTTTCATTTTGTGTTTGTTGATTTTTCGATTTTCTGGACAAAAATGGCTGTATCTCGAGTTATATAAAACCAAATTGAACGATTCTTTCACTTTTCCAAACTAAAATGCACTCAGGATTTCAAAAAATGTGTTGAATTTTGCACAGCTATCACGAATTTGCGAATAATGTATAAAACAAGCAGTGCAATAGGCAGGTTTCTGGTGTTCCATGGTTGAAATGCAGAAAAAACATGATACAATTTTGACTTACTGCATAAACAAATAAAACAAATCAACCGCGAGTTCATTTTTAGTTTCAGAAGGTCGTTTTGGTGCACCACCTGTGGAAATTTACAATCAGATTTCAGTACCTTCCTGTCAGTGTACATGTTTTTTGTCACTTTTCAATGCTCATGAGGTATCACAAAATGCGAGGTTGGTGTGGTCAATCAAGGTGTGTTCTGAGCACACAACTTTTGCAACTTGTGCAACTTGTTTTAAATAAGTCCAATCTTTTTGTTTCCATTATTCATTCGTCATTAATAGTACTATTTGAATAATGGGCCCATTACTCATTATTCAAAATAGTATTATTCAAATAATTTAAAAACTCCATTATTCATTCGTCAACTAATGAATAATCGACCAATAGTATACCATCTATACTAGATCCACAGATTTTGAATATGTCATTTGTTTCTTGATCGCACTGTTATTTTGCACCAAAATTAAATAAAATATTTGTTTTTAGCCCACTTTCTGCCCTCATAATAAAAACCAGCAATAGTAGCCAACCAAATTGATTTTCACGTTGATCGATCCGTGTCTAGTCATCATATTTAAGTTCGTTAAAACGATTATCAATTGTAATGCTCAAAAACGGGCTAAAACCAAGATTTTTATCAGTTTTTTGAGCAAAATAAATGTCTGATTAAAAAGCAACTGTCTTTTTCGGAACCTACAAAAGCGGGCGATCTGATTGATGTCAAACTTGCATCGCTTTACACCTGTTTCAATAAATTTTTGCGTAAAATATATTAAAGCCGTTTTTAAAAGAGGTGTATGCCCGCTGTACCGATTAAGAAAAATGCAAAAAAAGTGTGCGACCCAACAGAAATTTAACTCCAACTAACCGTCTAGATCCACAGATTTTGAATATGTCATTTGTTTCTTGATCGCACTGTTATTTTGCACTAAAATTAAATAAAATATTTGTTTTTAGCCCACTTTCTGCCCTCATAATGAAAATCAGCAATCGTAACTAATTTTGACGATGATCGAACCGTGTCTAGTCATCATATTTAAGTTTGTTAAAACGTTTATCAATTGTAATGCTCAAAAATGGGCTAAAACCAAGATTTTTGTCAGTTTTTTGAGTAAAATAAATGTCTCATTGAAAAGCAACTGTCTTTTTCGAAATCTACAAAAGCGGGCGATCTGATTGATGTCAAACTGCATCGCTTTACACCTGTTTCAAAAAATTTTCGAGTAAAATAGAAAAACCGTTTTTATGAGAGGTGTATGCCCGCTACATCGATTAAAGAAACTGCAAAAAAGTGTGCGAACCAATAGGAATTTAACTCGAAACTAACCGTCTAGATCCACAGATTTTGAATATGCTGTTTGTTTCTTGATCGCACTGTTATTTTGCACCAAAAATAAATAAAATATTTGTTTTTAGCCCACTTTCTGCCCTCATAATGAAAACCAGCAATAGTAGCCAACCAAATTAATTTTGACGTTGATCGAACCGTGTCTAGTCATCATACTCAAGTCGGTTGGGACACTTTCAATTTGTATTGCTCAAAAATGGGCTAAAATCAAGATTTTTGCTGTTTTTTAGTAAAATAAATGTCTGATTGAAAAGCAACTGTCTTTTTCGGAACCTACAAAAGCGGGCGATCTGAATGATGTCAAACTCGCATCGCTTTACACTTGTTTCAAAAAAATTTTGCGCAAAACATAAAAACCGTCTTTAAAAGAAATGTATGCCCGCTGTATCAATTAAAGAAAATGCCAAAAAAGTGTGGAAACCAGTAGGACTTTAACACTAAACTAACCGTCTAGATCCACAGATGTTGAATATGTCATTTGTTTCTTGATCGTACTGTTATTTTGCACCAAAATTAAATAAAATTTTTGTTTTTAGCCCACTTTTTGCCCTCATAATGAAAACCAGCAATAATAGCCAACCAAATTGATTTTGACGTTGATCGAACCGTCTAGTCATCATACTCAAGTCGGTTGGGACATTTGCCATTTGTATTGCTCAAAAATGGGCTAAAATCAAGATTTTTGCCAGTTTTTTGAGTTAAATAAATGTCTGATTGCAAAGCAACTGTCTTTTTCGAAACCTACAAAAGCGGGCGATTTGAATGATGTCAAACTCGCATCGCTTTACACTTGTTTCAAAAAAATTTTGCGCAAAACATAAAAACCGTCTTTAAAAAAATGTATGCCCGCTGTATCGATTAAAGAAAATGCTAAAAAAAGTGTGGAAACCAGTAGGACTTTAACACTAAACTAACCGTCTAGATTCACAGATGTTGAATATGTTATTTGTTTCTTGATCGTACTGTTATTTTGCACCAAAATTAAATAATTTTTTTGTTTTTAGCCCACTTTTTGCCCTCATAATGAAAACCAGCAATAATAGCCAACCAAATTGATTTTGACGTTGATCGAACCGTCTAGTCATCATACTCAAGTCGGTTGGGACATTTGCCATTTGCATTGCTCAAAAATGGGCTAAAATCAAGATTTTTGCCGGTTTTTTTAGTAAAATAAATGTCTGATTGAAAAGCAACTGTATTTTTCGAAACCTACAAAAGCGGGCGATCTGATTGATGTCAAACTCGCATCGCTTTACATTTGTTTAATTAAATTTTTGCGCAAAACATAAAAACCGTCTTTAAAAGAAATGTATGCCCGCTGTATCAATTAAAGAAAATGCCAAAAAAGTGTGGAAACCAGTAGGACTTTAACACTAAACTAACCGTCTAGATCCACAGATGTTGAATATGTCATTTGTTTCTTGATCGTACTGTTATTTTGCACCAAAACTAAATAAAATTTTTGTTTTTAGCCCACTTTTTGCCCTCATAATGAAAACCAGCAATAATAGCCAACCAAATTGATTTTGACGTTGATCGAACCGTCTAGTCATCATACTCAAGTCGGTTGGGACATTTGCCATTTGTATTGCTCAAAAATGGGCTAAAATCAAGATTTTTGCCGGTTTTTTGAGTAAAATAAATGTCTGATTGAAAAGCAACTGTCTTTTTCGGAACCTACAAAAGCGGGCGATCTGAATGATGTCAAACTCGCATCGCTTTACACTTGTTTCAAAAAAATTTTGCGCAAAACATAAAAACCGTCTTTAAAAGAAATGTATTCCCGCTGTATCTTTTAAAGAAAATGCTAAAAAAAGTGTGGAAACCAGTAGGACTTTAACACTAAACTAACCGTCTAGATTCACAGATGTTGAATATGTTATTTGTTTCTTGATCGTACTGTTATTTTGCACCAAAATTAAATATTTTTTTTTGTTTTTAGCCCACTTTTTGCCCTCATAATGAAAACCAGCAATAATAGCCAACCAAATTGATTTTGACGTTGATCGAACCGTCTAGTCATCATACTCAAGTCAGTTGGGACATTTGTCATTTGTATTGCTCAAAAATGGGCTAAAATCAAGATTTTTGCCGGTTTTTTGAGTAAAATAAATGTCTGATTAAAAAGCAACTGTCTTTTTCGGAACCTACAAAAGCGGGCGATCTGAATGATGTCAAACTCGCATCGCTTTACACTTGTTTCAAAAACTTTTTGCGCAAAACATAAAAACCGTCTTTAAAAAAAATGTATGCCCGCTGTATCGATTAAAGAAAATGCTAAAAAAAGTGTGGAAACCAGTAGGACTTTAACACTAAACTAACCGTCTAGATTCACAGATGTTGAATATGTTATTTGTTTCTTGATCGTACTGTTATTTTGCACCAAAATTAAATAATTTTTTTGTTTTTAGCCCACTTTTTGCCCTCATAATGAAAACCAGCAATAATAGCCAACCAAATTGATTTTGACGTTGATCGAACCGTCTAGTCATCATACTCAAGTCGGTTGGGACATTTGCCATTTGTATTGCTCAAAAATGGGCTAAAATCAAGATTTTTGCCGGTTTTTTGAGTAAAATAAATGTCTGATTGAAAAGCAACTGTCTTTTTCGGAACCTACAAAAGCGGGCGATCTGAATGATGTCAAACTCGCATCGCTTTACACTTGTTTCAAAAACTTTTTGCGCAAAACATAAAAACCGTCTTTAAAAAAAATGTATGCCCGCTGTATCGATTAAAGAAAATGCTAAAAAAAGTGTGGAAACCAGTAGGACTTTAACACTAAACTAACCGTCTAGATTCACAGATGTTGAATATGTTATTTGTTTCTTGATCGTACTGTTATTTTGCACCAAAATTAAATAATTTTTTTGTTTTTAGCCCACTTTTTGCCCTCATAATGAAAACCAGCAATAATAGCCAACCAAATTGATTTTGACGTTGATCGAACCGTCTAGTCATCATACTCAAGTCGGTTGGGACATTTGCCATTTGTATTGCTCAAAAATGGGCTAAAATCAAGATTTTTGCCAGTTTTTTGAGTTAAATAAATGTCTGATTAAAAAGCAACTGTATTTTTCGAAACCTACAAAAGGGATTACGCCTCTCTCTCTCGGTTGGGACATTTGCCATTTGTATTGCTCAAAAATGGGCTAAAATCAAGATTTTTGCCAGTTTTTTGAGTTAAATAAATGTCTGATTAAAAAGCAACTGTATTTTTCGAAACCTACAAAAGCGGGCGATCTGAATGATGTCAAACTCGCATCGCTTTACATTTGTTTAATTAAATTTTTGCGCAAAACATAAAAACCGTCTTTAAAAGAAATGTATTCCCGCTGTATCTTTTAAAGAAAATGCTAAAAAAAGTGTGGAAACCAGTAGGACTTTAACACTAAACTAACCGTCTAGATTCACAGATGTTGAATATGTTATTTGTTTCTTGATCGTACTGTTATTTTGCACCAAAATTAAATAAATTTTTTGTTTTTAGCCCACTTTTTGCCCTCATAATGAAAACCAGCAATAATAGCCAACCAAATTGATTTTGACGTTGATCGAACCGTCTAGTCATCATACTCAAGTCGGTTGGGACATTTGCCATTTGTATTGCTCAAAAATGGGCTAAAATCAAGATTTTTGCCGGTTTTTTGAGTAAAATAAATGTCTGATTGAAAAGCAACTGTCTTTTTCGGAACCTACAAAAGCGGGCGATCTGAATGATGTCAAACTCGCATCGCTTTACACTTGTTTCAAAAAAAATTTTGCGCAAAACATAAAAACCGTCTTTAAAAGAAATGTATGCCCGCTGTATCGATTAAAGAAAATGCTAAAAAAAGTGTGGAAACCAGTAGGACTTTAACACTAAACTAACCGTCTAGATTCACAGATGTTGAATATGTTATTTGTTTCTTGATCGTACTGTTATTTTGCACCAAAATTAAATAATTTTTTTGTTTTTAGCCCACTTTTTGCCCTCATAATGAAAACCAGCAATAATAGCCAACCAAATTGATTTTGACGTTGATCGAACCGTCTAGTCATCATACTCAAGTCGGTTGGGACATTTGCCATTTGTATTGCTCAAAAATGGGCTAAAATCAAGATTTTTGCCGGTTTTTTGAGTAAAATAAATGTCTGATTGAAAAGCAACTGTCTTTTTCGGAACCTACAAAAGCGGGCGATCTGAATGATGTCAAACTCGCATCGCTTTACACTTGTTTCAAAAACTTTTTGCGCAAAACATAAAAACCGTCTTTAAAAAAATGTATGCCCGCTGTATCGATTAAAGAAAATGCTAAAAAAAGTGTGGAAACCAGTAGGACTTTAACACTAAACTAACCGTCTAGATTCACAGATGTTGAATATGTTATTTGTTTCTTGATCGTACTGTTATTTTGCACCAAAATTAAATAAATTTTTTGTTTTTAGCCCACTTTTTGCCCTCATAATGAAAACCAGCAATAATAGCCAACCAAATTGATTTTGACGTTGATCGAACCGTCTAGTCATCATACTCAAGTCGGTTGGGACATTTGCCATTTGTATTGCTCAAAAATGGGCTAAAATCAAGATTTTTGCCAGTTTTTTGAGTTAAATAAATGTCTGATTGAAAAGCAACTGTCTTTTTCGAAACCTACAAAAGCGGGCGATCTGAATGATATCAAACTCGCATTGCTTTACACTTGTTTCAAAAAAATTTTGCGCAAAACATAAAAACCGTCTTTAAAAGAAATGTATTCCCGCTGTATCTTTTAAAGAAAATGCTAAAAAAAGTGTGGAAACCAGTAGGACTTTAACACTTATCTAACCGTCTAGATTCACAGATGTTGAATATGTTATTTGTTTCTTGATCGTACTGTTATTTTGCACCAAAATTAAATAATTTTTTTGTTTTTAGCCCACTTTTTGCCCTCATAATGAAAACCAGCAATAATAGCCAACCAAATTGATTTTGACGTTGATCGAACCGTCTAGTCATCATACTCAAGTCGGTTGGGACATTTGCCATTTGCATTGCTCAAAAATGGGCTAAAATCAAGATTTTTGCCGGTTTTTTTAGTAAAATAAATGTCTGATTGAAAAGCAACTGTATTTTTCGAAACCTACAAAAGCGGGCGATCTGATTGATGTCAAACTCGCATCGCTTTACATTTGTTTAATTAAATTTTTGCGCAAAACATAAAAACCGTCTTTAAAAGAAATGTATGCCCGCTGTATCAATTAAAGAAAATGCCAAAAAAGTGTGGAAACCAGTAGGACTTTAACACTAAACTAACCGTCTAGATCCACAGATGTTGAATATGTCATTTGTTTCTTGATCGTACTGTTATTTTGCACCAAAATTAAATAAAATTTTTGTTTTTAGCCCACTTTTTGCCCTCATAATGAAAACCAGCAATAATAGCCAACCAAATTGATTTTGACGTTGATCGAACCGTCTAGTCATCATACTCAAGTCGGTTGGGACATTTGCCATTTGTATTGCTCAAAAATGGGCTAAAATCAAGATT
>JASANC010000674.1:0-14421 GCA_030248135.1 Theristus sp. LFF4_11 | reverse complement strand
ATAGCCGATTAAACATGACAGTTTTTTTCAGGGTGCAAGGAGCGCGCGAATTTTGAATGAAAGAAAAAGAAGTTCAGAAACCAAATTGTATGCCAAATTTGACGCGTTTTTTTTAAACTTATGGATTATCCGTATTATTCTGTTCATTCTTTTTCCTTGCACACATGATTGGAAATTATGTTGGCATTTTTGAAAAAGACAACTCCTAGTCAGCGACTAATCCCGCCTTGATGGACTGCCTCATTTATTCGGCCATGCTGTACAGAATTTCGCACATGATGTGATTTTAGACTAAACTGAAGAGGACAATTGAAAAATATCTAGATAACTTCAAATTTTTTACGCTTTTCAGCAAGCTTTTAAACAACAAACGCGGCGCAAAAATATGACTCTTATGTACTTGTATCCGTGTGTACCACATCAGAGACTTGAAAAGCGTTGTCGAGCCAAGTCTTTCACTGCTTACACAAGGCCATATTCCTCCTTTTATATGCGTCTCCCGCATTTTTAGATAATTTTTATCTGGATTATAAATCATACTATTGTATTTGAAAGAAAGCTTCCCAATCCTGTTTGATCAATCTAACCTGCAAAAATGCCATCTCAGCTACGCATCCATGCTGCATCGCCGTGCTCCTTTGGTGTTTCTCTGCTCTGGGCTGTTGTCGGCTGTGATTTGCACAATCAGTGTCGCCCATTGGAACGCTCATCCGCCAGACTGGAACAATCCAAAATTGGTACGTGAATCAGCCTAAGCCCCCGACTAGACTAACCGACAGAAATGGTGCAGCTGTGTTTTTTCCAAACATGTCGGTTCAAAAATGACGTCATATCTCATGTGCTCTACAGACATTCAGTTTGCCTGAGCCTTTCATGTGAAGAAGTAAGACAAAATGAAATTCCGGAGCTGGTGCAGGTGCATGCCAGACGGGCGTTTAATGCAAATGATGACGTCATTTCGGTTTGAAACATTCGAATAAATCTGCAATTACAATGTTTATATGGCAATTCAAAACTGCCCAAGCGACCCGGACCCTATTTAGGGACTCGGATCGCTTGACAATTTTGAATTCCCGCGTCATGTTTACCTGTTTACCTTCTCTATGTGCGCATTGAGTCTCGGAACCAAAATAAGAGATAATACACTGTTGTCACTGTATGTAGGTAGGTGGATCATTCTATTGGTCTTGTGCGAGCAATTATTTTATGTAGGGCATGGAAACGCGCGGCACAGAGCGTGCACAGCGCATGCAAAGCAGTCGTTTGCTGATGACTGACTTTTTGCGCGAGACACCGGAATTTGGAACCGTCGACTTTGTGCGACGAAGACCAGCGCTCAACATTGTCAGTCGGTACAATTCGTTCGCAGCAACCGCCAAACGAGAGAAACGTTCGCTTTTGGTTGGTGTCGGCGCAGATTTAGTGAAAAGTGCTCTCAGTTCCTTCACGTGTCCAGCGAGGCCACTGTGTCAACAGATCGAACCGAAGAGATCAATGTTGATCAATCAACAACAGTCTGTTAGGGATGCCGGTCAGTAGTTGGATGATGAAATATGAACTCTTGCTGTCAAGTTTCATGACTATTATAGTTTCAGAATTGTTTGGAGACACCTGTAGTTTCACGCTCTGAGAAATGCCGTACAGTTGAACCAAAAATCGGAATCCTCAACACTACGGCGCCGCAAATTTGTTTTGCCAGTGACACACAATTTATGAAACGTTTTTATCCCTTCGTGCAAAAGCATTGAGTCTCGAAACCAAAAAAAGAGGATACATTGTACTTTTAATATTTGTTTTTTTTCAGTCTTCTTATTCGCGCAAGTTGTATATCGCATTCACTCAGTACATCGGCTGTTCCAACTGGCTACAATTGAAGCAATCTGTCACTCTGAACAACGCATTCAACCAACTGCTGAGAGCATTGAGCACAGCAAGAAGCCAATCGTTTGCCTGCAGAATGCCTGGAGTCTGCCAAATTTCATCGCCTGTATTGTCGGCAAAAACAACTGCACTGAGTTGACAGAGCGTGATATTCAACGTTACAAAGGCGCCCTTCAACGTTGTGCACCGTACCACGAGCATGTTTTGAACTGCAAACGCAACGCTACATGCAATTGCCTGAACACGTTCAAGAATAACGCGTCTGTTGAGTCGCTGCTGAAAACGGAATGTGTTTGCAACAATTTACTCAGCGACGCGATGTTCAACGTTTTACCCATGGACATTTTCGCGCAATTAAGCTCGAGAGAAAGTCGCGACATTTATCTGGTTTCGACGCTTCCATTGTTGAAATATGAAACATACACGTGGCTGAACATGCAATCGCAGGTTTACTTGCCCGAATATCGGCGGATGGCTAAAGTTAGACTGTTTTTGCGTGTTCGGATGAGTCCAAATTTTTTTGATTTCATTATTTTCACAATTTCAGCATCTAGCCGATCTTGTCCATGCTGATTCCAACAGCGAAATACAACTGGTTGGCGTAGACTTTGGTTCAAAAATCTACGAATTCGATGAAGCTCTGCAACGAGACATGCAGTTAGCGCTCGCAGCTGCGCTGGTGGTGCTCGGCATGATCACGGTTTATTCGGGTCTGTGTCTGCAGAACCTTTGAGCTACCAATTCAGCTTGCATGTTTTATTTTTCAAACGTTTTGAATTTGACTAGTTTTGCTTCTAGTACTGTCAATTTGACCCGGCACTCAAATTTTTTTAAAAATACAGACGTTTTTTTGACATGAACATGAGAATCTGTACACAGATGGGGTATTTGAGTATTTTTCAGCGTCTTATATATTTAAACAAGGCGGGAAAAAATGCCTAAACAGCTTTCTCACCTAAATCGGACCCCAGAGTTTCTAGTGTGCCAGTGCAATGTTCGCAGTTGTAAACCTGCAGGCAGTGTCGTCTACACGTCCGCAGTGGCGTTGTGTCTTTTATTTTCGCTCGGAATCACGTACTTTGTCTACGTATTCATGTTTCAACTTGAGTTTTTTCCGTACACCAATGCGATGACAGTTGTGCTGTTGATTGGTGTTGGCGCGGATGACACGTTTGTTCTGCTGCACATCTACAAGCGTGCCAAAAATGGTCAGTTTGTGCTTTTCTTCAATCACAATCGTGGCCAACATTGTGCAAACTTTTGTGCTGAGAACCATTTGACTGTTCCACCGTAAATCTCTCATGTTCCTTGTTTGACAGAGGCGTTGGGACAACGCAGTTCTGTGGACAACGAATCAATTTGGGACGCGCTGACGCATTCCGCACTGACGATGTTTGTCACTTCAGCAACAACAGCCGCTGCATTCTACGCTAATCTAGTGACAAATGTGAGCTACATTGTATTTGCTTCAAAGCCACTGAGTATTTAGCAGTTTACCAACAACTTTTTTGAGCTGCATTTTGTTAGCGGCTCAACAGCCATACGGTCATTCGCTCATGAACTTTGAAAATTTTCCACCGTCAGTAGCTCCTCAGGTGATGATTGTGAACAACTCAACAAGTTGTTGTCGTGTAACGGTGATAAAAATCGAGTAACGGTTGCCGTGTTGAGTTCGACCGCAATGTGTGTCTTCGTGCAGATCATCAACATTCGCTTGTTTGGCGTATTCACTGGCACAACAATGCTGGTCAACTTTGCACTGGTCGTCACTTGGTTACCGGCATGTCTGATATGCTACGACGAACGCTATCTGCCATTTTACGCTGTCATGCTCAACAAGTGTCACGCTCAATGCTTCGTTGTAGAATGCATCAGAGAACAACGTAATAGTTTTTTTTTAAATTGAAAATTGTGCCAAAAACGTAATCATAAACCCAACAAGAGTTTACTTGGATGTTTGCCAATGACAGCCATCTGCATCACCATGAATCAGTTGGTTAGTGAGCGACTGCCAAACGTGATCTACAAGTGTCGTCATTTTCTCGTTCTTCTTCACGGCTGCTTGATGGTCAGTCTGGCGACGTTCGCTTTGCGTCGCAATGGGCTGACATTTCCACCTCGCAACCCGATCCAAGTGTTCAAGACCGACAATCCGCATGAATGGTTCGATGACCAGGTTGTGCCAAACGGTCAACAATTCACCGCAAATTAACTGGTTTTTGACTGACAACTACATATGAGCAATAGAGGCTCAACAACACTCTCAGCAAAAGCGGTTGCGCTTATGTATTTCAACTTTGTTGATCACCTTTGTTGAGTTTTCTCCGCTTCTGAACTGAGTCTGTTGATGTGTGTCCCTCTTCCATCCTATCAGGCTGAGCTGCATTTTGCGTTCCCGAAGACGCACGAAAGGCTGGCAGTGAGCGTCATCTGGGGCATCAAGCGTGACTCGCACGCGTCCACACTCGCTCCGCATGCCCATGGGGCGTTACAATTCGACAGAACGTTTTCGCTGAAAGATTTGGATGGCGTTTAGTTTTTCGCGGTTTTTTAAAGATGAATTGCTTACGTTTTAATAAAGAAGTCAGCAAAAAAACCGTTTCAGGTTCGCCAATTGTCACAACTAATGTGCAAAATTAGACAGTTGCCGTTTGCGGATGAACGGACTCTGGCGCAAAACGCCACCGGCAAACCGGTGCTCTGGCTTGACACGTTCTTGTCGCTGTACAATCAATCAAATTGCTCAATGAGTGATTTCGAGAAGTGCATCATGAAATTCGCATTGGACATGCCCGTAAAATCAACAGATGTGGATGGGCCGATTTTTGACGCCAGCAACCGTTTGGTCGGTTATTATTTAGAGGTGCAGAGCAGGTATCCGTGGACAGCGACTTACGCAAAGCTGAGAACAGTCGTAGAGGCTACTGAGCAACAAGTTCAACAACTTCTGAGTAAAAATGAACGTCATGGTAAACCGTCGGCCGGATTAACAAATGCGTGGACGATTCTCGGGCGCATCACCAAAGGTTATTGAACTGACAACATCACAAGAGAACTTTCAGTTTCCATCGAAAACTAGGTCAACCACTGATTCTTTGTCCATCAGTTCTTAGTCACAGTGTATCTTTCCAAATTTATGTCAACAATCGTTCGACGAATGGTACGAGCTGTTGGACAACGTGAAACAGCAGACTCCCCGTTCGGTGGCGTTGTCTATGTCCGTTGCACTGGTCGTCTCCATTCTGACCATTCAAAACTTGACCGTTGCCTTGACGGCGTTTGTGACAATCATCGGCGTGCTCACATCAACCGTCGCCACTGTTGCGATCCTTGGATGGTGAGAACGTTCATGTTGACCACTGTCGTTTCTAGAATGTTTTTATTCGCAACCTAGAATTTGCAGTTCGATCGTGCACCGCGCTTTTGCAGGCATTTGAACGTGGTTGAGGCGGCTTGCATCATTCTGATCACTGGTCTTGCGGTTGATTTTGCGTTGCACTACGCCGTTGCGTACCAACTGGCGCCCGACAGCAACGGTCGAAGGGCAAAAGTGCGCCATGCGTTGCAGACCATTGGCTCGCCGGTGCTCTTGTCCGCTGCCACAACGATCGCTGCGGGTCCGTTAGGCTTGAATCACTTCAGTTACTGCGGCGCCCATCGCCCGGTGCAGCTGTTTAGGTTGCCGTGGGCCATATGTGCGTTGAGATTGGCGTGTCGCGTGGGCACACGCTCAGTTCGTGCGGTTAGACGGGGGCACACCGCATTTCGAGTAGTTGTTTGTTGTTTCTTTCCCTCGCGTCCACGTCGGTTCTGCGCAATAAAAAATGTTTAAAATTCAATCCGATATTGAATTCAGTTGGTCAAATTCCGTTTACCAGTGGTAGTTGAACAGAATCAGTAAAATGCTAAAATGCTGTTATGATCTTCAAATCGTACACGCACAAAAATTAGCTATAGTTCAGCCAAAGTGTTGAATTGTTCTTCTTGGTGTGTGTTTTTTGAACTAACGGTTCTTGAGGTTCGAAAACTGTTAGAGTAACTACTCGTTAAGTTTTTTTTAAGTTTTGAATTTGTAAAAATAAAATAAAAACCCATAAAACACACGGATCCGGCATTTTTTCACCCAGGTCTGGTAATGCTGCCGGCGGAGACCATGGTGTTCTACAACATTGGGGTGTTCATGTGCCTCGTCACCCTGTACAGCTACATTTACAGTTCGCTGTTCTTCATGCCGCTGTTGGCTTGCTTTGGGCCAGTACAGAGTGATGCACATGCAAGTGACGATTACGATTATAAACGGTTGTTGAATACAGCTGAAGATATGAACGACAACAAATTTTTATTTGACCCTGACACTAGTTGATGAAACTGAGTTTTTTAAAACTATTTCGTGGGCGAAAAAATGTTTTCAATTCTGTTCTGTGTAACTAACCACAGCTGATTGTTGTCTGAACACCTGCGGTGCAACATTTTACAAGTGTTATTGCATGCACATGGGATCTGATATCAGTAGTATAGTAGGGGCATCCAAATTCCTGGAGTTATCCAACTTACACCAGAAACCCGTTTCAGGTCATATCACCGAAATCAGGCCGTGACCCACGCTTTCAAGCTCTTCACCCGCCCCTTTCACCCATATAACTGCAAATCAAGCAGCGATTAACTGAATTTCAGCCATCTGCATGAACGAGAACAGTCACCGGGAAAATCCGCTAAGTTGTGAAAATTCGAAACGTCTACCGTTATCCAACTTTCACCAGCAACCCGTTTCGGGTCATATCACTGAATTCACACCGTGACCCTCAGCTTTCACGCTCTTCACCCGCCCTTTTCACCCATATAACTGCAAATCAAGCAGCGATTAACTGAATTTCAGCCATCTGCATGAACGAGAACAGTCACCGGGAAAATCCGCTAAGTTGTGAAAATTCGAAACGACTACCGTTATCCAACTTTCACCAGCAACCCGTTTCGGGTCATATCACTGAAATCACACCGTGACCCTCAGCTTTCAAGTTCTTCACCCGCCCTTTTCACCCATATTACTGCAAATCAAGCAGCGATTTACTGAATTTCAACCATCTTCATGAACTTGAACAGTCACCGGGAAAATCTGCTAAGTTGTGAAAATTCAGCGCCATCGAAACGTCGTCAGCTATCCAACTTTCACCAGCAACCTGTTTCGGGTCATATCACTGAAAAATCACACCGTGACCCTCAGCTTTCTTGCTCTTCACCCGCCCTTTTCACCCTTATAACTGCCAATCAAGCAGGGATTAACTGAATTTCAGCCCTCTGCATAAACGAGAACAGTCACCGGGAGAATCTGCTAAGTTGTGAAAATTCAGCGCCAAGCGGCAACTTACACCAGCAACCCGTTTCGGGTCATTTCACCGAAACCACACCGTGACCCTCAGGTTTCAAGCTCTTCACCCGCCCTTATTACCTATATAACTGCAAATCAACCTACGATTAACTGAATTTCAACCATCTGCTAACTTGTAAAAATTCAGCCCAAAGCGTTTTTTCCCGTTCGTACTCTAAACTTTCTACCACGGCCTCTGATGACTCATCCTTTGTTTTACGTTCCACCTATGACTCATCCAGACATTGTCCGAACATTTTCTACACCCACGCAAAACAATCTTTTTTTTTCACTTATCATCTCTGTTAACAACAGAAGTTTCTGACACGAAGCGAGCCAGGGAAATTGTTCGAGAACTATTCAAGAAGACAACCATGTCGACTCTTAACTGTGTGCCCTAAAAATGAATGGATCCATACACCGGGGCGAGACTCATTGATGGGACGGAAATTCCATTGTGGCTGCGAGCGTTCGATTTGGTTAACGGTTTAACAGGACAAAAAACATGTGGAACCTCGTTTTTTTTAAAAAGCATGCGTTGTTTAAGTGGTTGTTTTACGCGTTGTTTCCTTGGCTAAACAATCGTTTGTTTTTTCGTTCGGGGGGCTTACCTTTCCGCGTTCCGCGAAACGTGCGCGCGCACAGATAACACCTGATGATCATAAACAACAGATACATTTCTTGAACAATGTTTTTTTATTAATATTCGATCACGAGATTCTGTGTCTTTAACCACAAAAGAAGGTAAAGCAGTACAGTGTGCCAGAAAACTTAGAAATTCAGACAAACCCAAAGGGCTAGTTTGATTGGTTGTCGAAAGTAAAAAAACAAAGCAATTCACACACATTACTACCAAATTGTTTCTTTCCATCAATCGAAAATTCAAAAGAGCTAGGGTCAATTTTAAATTGTCTTTTTCTGTTATCACATATATGCTTCAAAATTAGTTTACTCGCGGTTTTTTTGCTTCGTGGGATTGAAGAAAACAGAAGTGACAGTTTTTCATCGTTAAAACACTCGATAGGTTCTTCGGTTTCCTCGGAGACTTCATGCGTGTCCTCCTGGGGATCCTCCAGAACCGGTTTGCTCTCTCGATGTTCCTTCATCACACTGTTTGTTCAAAAACAGAACATTCTTCCATTTGCACTCCGCTGCCAGTCTTTTTTCCTGAAAAGGGGTTTCACTTACCTATTTTAATCGCTGTTTTAAACAATATATTTGAGACACGGCATAATACCAGAGGCGAGTAAGGGCAGATTCATGTTGCAGTATTCAATGACCGCACAGCTATGTGACCATACAACTATGTATAGCTGCGCGGACACTAAATACTGGAACATTAATGCACTTTAAGAGACCATGAGTAGGCAAACAAAAAAAATCCATCTACGTTTTTTCATTTACCTTCTCGTCTTCGAGTTTCTCTTTGTATTCGTCGATTTCTTTTTCCGCATTATTCAGGCAATTTTCGAGCCACCGTGCTCTGAAAAAAAAACAGTCGTTGAAGCATAATTCGCAAACTTTTCGACAAGCTGAGTTTTTAACGCTGTTTAACATCACAATAATTTCGGCGCTTCCCACAAATAGAGTAACTTTCAACAAATAAAGTAACTTTGATATTTTAGCGTAACTTTCAACAAATAAAGTAACTTTGATATTTTACCGTAACTTTGATATTTTAGCGTAACTTTCAATATGTTACGCTAAAATAAGATGGGGCTTGGTACTGTTCTATTTTAGCGTATCAACATATAAACAGCTCATTTAAAGCTATTTCAGCCGCGAAACTTTGTAAACCTACGTTATTTTGCACGGAGATTTCAAATATTGACTTTGTGGGTTGGGTTACGGTAACGCCCGGTTTGGTCCCAACACGATCTTAGTTCCGTCAACAATCCACAAACAGCTTGGTAACCGCAACCAAATTAGTGAAACAAGTTAGATTAGGGTTGTTTTGCATGGAGATTTAAAATTTAAACCTTGTGGGTTACGGTATGGTCCAAATACGATCTTAGTTCTATCAACAATCTACAAACAGCTTGGTAACCGCAACCAAACCGGTGAAACAAGCTAGATTAAGGTTGTTTTGCACGCAGATTTTGAATTTCAGCTTTCTGGATTACGGTAACGCCTGGTTTTGTCCCAATACGATCTTAGTTAAAGCTAGGTAACCGCTGTTTATGGGTTGTTGATGAAACTAACATTGTTTTGAGACCAAACCAAGCGTTACCGTAACCGACAAGGTTTAAATTTGAAATCTCCGTGCAAAACAACCTTAAGCTAGCTTGTTTCACCGGTTTGGTTGCGGTTACCAAGCTGTTTGTGGGTTGTTCATGGAACTAAGATTGTGTTGAGACTAAACCAGGCGTTACCGTAATCCGGAACGCTTAAATTCAAAATCTGCGTGCAAAACAACTTTAATCTAGCTTGTTTCATCGGTTTGGTTGCGGTTACCAAGCTGTTTGTGGGTTGTTGATGAAACTAAGATCGAGTTGAGACCAAACCAAGCGTTACCGTAACCCACAAAGTTTAAATTTAAAATCTGCGTGCAAAACAACACCAATCTAGCATGTTTCGCCGGTTTGGTTGCGGTTACCAAGCTGTTTGTGGGTTGTTGATGGAACTAAAATCGTGTTGAGACCAAACGAAGCGTTACCGTAATCCACAAGGTTTAAATTTAAAATCTCCATGCAAAGCAACCCTAATCTAACTTGTTTCACTAATTTGGTTGCGGTTACCAAGCTGTTTGTGGATTGTTGACGGAACTGAGATCGTGTTGAGACCAAACAAAGCGTTACCGTAACCCACAAAATTTAAATTTTAAATCTCCATGCAAAGCAACCCTAATCTAACTTGTTTCACTAATTTGGTTGCGGTTACCAAGCTGTTTGTGGATTGTTGACGGAACTAAGATCGTGTTGGGACCAAACCGGGCGTTACCGTAACCCACAAGGTCAAAATTTGAAATCTCCGTGCAAAATAACGTAGGTTTACAAAGTTGCGCGGCTGAAATAGCTTTAAATGAGCTGTTTATATGTTGATACGCTAAAATAGGACAGTACCAAGCCCTATCCTATTTTTGCGTAACATATTGAAAGTTACGCTAAAATAGGATAGCTGTTATTCATCGAAAATTGAAAGTTACGGTAAAATATCAAAGTTGCTTTATTTGTTGAAAGTTACGGTAAAATATCAAAGTTACTTTATTTGTTGAAAGTTACGGTAAAATATCAAAGTTACTTTATTTCTGGAAACTTACTCTATTTGTGGAAAGTTACGCTAAAATAGGAAAGCGCCATAATTTCTTAGAAACAACTTGTACAAA
Organism: Theristus sp. LFF4_11; assembly: GCA_030248135.1. Lineage (NCBI taxonomy): Eukaryota > Metazoa > Nematoda > Chromadorea > Monhysterida > Xyalidae > Theristus > Theristus sp. LFF4_11. Next base: position 3,850 of record JASANC010000674.1, on the reverse strand, counting down.
TACCTCTTTGTTTCTTCGTCTAATTTTTCCAACGCTTCTTTCTCACGCTTCTCAGCCGCGACCCATTTTGTGAGCTGATTTTTTTCAATTTTGTTAATTCAATAAAAAATAAAAACATGATTTTTTTCACGATCTTTCCAAAAAATAAAAAAATTAAAAAACATACCAAATGCAGCTGGTCACTTTCAACTTGCAGCACCCGTTTTTCAGCCTTTCTCAACATTGCCTGTCTGTTGGTTTCTTGGCCTAGCACGCCGGGAATCCACGGACTGCTGTCTTCGCCATCGCTTGTTCGTACTTCTTCCACTTTGTTGTCACACATTTTCGCACACGTTTTATCACTTGTTTTTTAAATATCAGAAATTCAGAGTTTTTTTGCGCTTTTGAGTAAGGTTGTAAGAATAAAATGATAAGCTCAAAAAGTTTTATATTTAACAACCAGTCAACTAAGAACGTAGCAGATGGAACTTTCGAAAGAAAATAACCGTACAAACCTGATTGAGTTTGTGACTTTGTTTGAAAATAGTTTCAATCTTTCAGTTTTGCTTTCTTGTTAAACTTATGTTGCTCAAACAACTGAAGCTAAGGCTTGTTTTTTCACTGTACCACCTGTGTGTGTTCAGTGGTTAAACAACTCATTGTTTTAGTGCATCTAATCCGCGTAGAGTCTCAGGACACAAAGAGTACCAATAGCGTCAAAAACAAGTTATGTCAGGCTTGCGCGAATTGTGTGTGTGGCTTGTTTAACGTTTGGTTTGTTTTAGTTTCATCAAAACCGTAGCATGAGAACCACAACATTATCAAACCGTTTGTAAACCAATAAAACCGGTTTTTTTCGACTCACGAAAACCGCTCTTACCGAAGGTGGTTTTGAACTTCTGTGTAAGTGCTCATAAACATGCTCATTCGAGAATCAGAATTAATCAGGTAAATCTCGCGTTTTTTACGCTCAACATCAGTTTTTTGGAAAGAACAGAAAAAAACGGTTTTTTTTTCCTGGAAAAACTAGGTTGTGCCCCCTATGTTCATCTCTTCTGACAACCCAGAAACTAAAACTATAATAGTTTGTGGTCGGCGCGATGGTAACGGCTGCGACCATTGTTAGTAAGACAGACGCCTATGTTGTTGGAGAGTATAATTGTGTGGGAGAAATTAGCATCCGTTTGTGGTTATCAAGTCGTGAAGCATTAATAATTCAGAGTGTGTCTGTATGTTACTAGGGTGCGTGTCTTTGTTAGCAAACCGTTGAACATTTATATTGCCATGCGTGTTTTTGCCAGGCGCTCTGCATTGCGTTTCTAGCTAACAAGTTATGAAGCATTAATACGCCTGTGACCATTGTTAGTTGGGGTGGTTATTTTGGTTAGTAAGACGTCTATATTGTTGGAGATTAGCATCCGTTTGTGGTTATCAAGTCGTAAAACAATAAGAATTCAGAGTGTGTCTGTATGTTACAATGGTGCGACAGTGCATGTAACACCAGTACAGAAAACAAGTGCGTGTCTTTGTTAGCAAACCCTTGAACATTTATATTGTCACACGTCAGCCGCTGCGCTACGTTAATGATAAAAACTGATTTCTTTCAACAGAGAAATTTGGTCTCCATAATGGATCTTGTGACAAAATTCGCTACAACAGCAGCATCACAACATTCTCCGACTTCAATGAATGCGAAGCGAACAGCCAGTCATGGATCCGATGGCGATGCGTCCGTTAAACAAGCGCGGATCGAGCAGCCGACGCAACAGACCGGTAAGGCACTTGGTACTTTTGAATGAAAATATACAGCTTCTCAAATCAGTTGCTGATTTTTTTGTTTTCGCAAGAAAAAAACGGAAACAAGCACGTTTTCCCCAGCATTTGCGAACACAGTGATCACTACGCATTCGTCGCATTTACAAGCACCGCTCGGCATGAGCACTCCAGTGCGAATGGCAGATGGCTACCCGGCACATGGTGTCGCTAATGAAATCGATGAGGTTACTTGGCTATGTTGCGATGTTCTTTGAAGAACAACACCATTGTTTGAGCACTTTAACCATGGGATAACTTTCACCAAATATTTTTTGCGTTTCTGTTCAGACAACAACAGGCTATCTGGACGTCACAAGAAATGGACAGCAAACAGCTGCACAACTACAAAAACAGGACGACGATGCATCTTCTGAAAGCGAAGAAGAAGAAGATGACATACCGGTTCGTGATTTGTGTTGCCTTTTTGAGATCTACAGGGGTAGCAGCCGTCTTTCCGGATGGCGTGTTTCATTCCGCATAATGTCCCATTCAAATTTGTGTGTGTGTTTTCACTGTGATACAGTTGTGTTTTTTCAGTGTGATTGCGCTGTGTGTCGCAAACCAGAGTGTAACATAAGAACAGACGTAAAAGATAGATGTATCAAGTGTGCGCGATACTTCCACAGGGCGCATCATGTGCCGACGATCTCCCCGGGCGGCAATATCAGGTTGCTCAAGTTTTGAATTCGAATTTTCTGTCTGTTATCTGTCTGTTATTTCGTGGTGTCGTGCATTCATAAGTCAGACCATTTCTTAAATGTTTCAGCACTTGGGAATGTCGGTTGTGTACGCAAGCGCCCGGGTTTCGCCAAGGCAAACGTAGCCATGATCAGATGCAGATAATTTTGGTAATATTTCTTATCAAGTTGACATTCTTGAAGTTCGTTTTTGCGCCTTGTGTGTGTGTGCACACGGTGTCACTTTGCACTGTCGAGCTCAACTCAACTAAGTGCTTGGTAATTGATTTGAAATGGTTGAATCAAGTGATTTGATCATTTGATTTGTTGGCTGAATTGAATTGTTTGTTTATTTGAATTGAATTGAAGGAATGAATTTATTGATTGCAGAACATGCAACGTACGATGATGCGACTGTTGGTTGATTTTGACGACGCGACGCTATTCGATGAAATCGGTCAACAAATGCTGTATCAAATGAATCGCTTGACAAAGTGTATGGCAGAGGTATTATACAACGATAAAGCTACATGCAGCAATGTTTTGCAATCTCTGATGTTTCTGTTTTTGCGCAGAATTTACAGAATTTCGCACATGGTGTGATTTTACACTGAAGAGGACAATTGAAAAATTTTTTGCGCTTTTCAGCAAGCTTTTAAACAACAAACGCGGTTCAAAAATATAACACTTATTGTATCCGTGTGTAGCACATCAGAGACTTGAAAACCAAGCCAGAGGCCGACTGCACTCAGTTTCGGAAACAAGCGCATGCTACGTATCATGAATGTCACTTCTTGAATTCAGATCTCGAGCGTGAAGGAAAAGCTCATGGCGCTGTCGGGAAACGCAACGCCGAGGGTGCGAGATGCACTGCAACAATTAATTGATTGCGCTGGCTGTGTGTGAGAAAAAGTTTCATTTTGTTGTTACAACGAAAAAGTTTTTTTGTCGTCAACATGGTTTTTCGGTATTCTTTGTGGTTTTCAATTTGTTACCGGTAAATCATGCAAAGTGATTTTTTTGAGAGCATAACGGGGTTTGTTTTTGTACGATTGACTTGTCACATGTTCGTTGAAACAAAAACCATTGGGCAGCGAGTGTCGTTGCAGCATTTAAATCGACATTTATATGTTACATTGCAATCAAATGTTTTTGCAGTGAGTTGTGTGAGTCTTACTTCTACGTTTGCTTTTGTCTTTGTATTGCTGTCTTTGGTCATTTTTTGTCGTTCCTTTTTCTCTGCTTCTGGACTCTTGAACATACAGTTACAATGCGTTATTTGGTACTTTTTGTCTTATGCCCACTTGTCTGCGAAAATGTTGTTTATCACATGTGTTGTTTATCATTGTGTCTCAATTTTTCATAAGACTATGCATGAA
>JASANC010000673.1:0-17318 GCA_030248135.1 Theristus sp. LFF4_11 | reverse complement strand
CGGGTGAGGCTCGAACTCACGACCTTCAGATTATGAGACTGACGCGCTGCCGACTGCGCTACCGAGGCGTGGAATCAACCTGCAAGTTTGAGTGTTGCGAACAAAAGCACCAAATCGACGAACACAGCAAAGAAAAAAATTGCAAAAAAAAGCAAAGTGCACGGTTGTAAAAACCGAGCGACAAAGAAGCAAAAAGCAAAAGACTAAAACAAGCGGTAAAAAAAACAAAAAAATTTGAGTCAACGACACGACCAAGCGAGAAATAAAAAAATTAACGCTGATTAAGGTGAAGAGATTCTTTAAAAAAACGCAGAGTCAAGCCAAAATAAGCGCGACGTTCTGGCATTTATTTATATGACACTCCACCAATACATATTTCGATTTTTTCCATCGCAAAATCATCATTTCGTCCGTCCCGTGTTCTCATCGGAGTCCGGACTGATGGCAGTGCATGATCGCGTGCAGCTCGTTCGCACAGACCAAGTGCGCCAGGCCCACGTTGACGCCTTTGCTCGGGTCGCAGAAGATGCGACACTGCGGACCCAAGTTCGCCATGACGCTCTTCGCTTCATTGCAACGCTGCAAACAAATTGGGACGTTGTTGAATATTGTTGGATTCGAATCGTCGCACGAATATTTTGTGTTTTTTGAGATCCACACGCAAATTAGGTGCAGAGATGCGAAACGAATGAGAAACTATTTTTGCGGTTTTTCTTCGTTTCAATGCTTTGAATTTTAACGAGCATGAGCACAGACCATGTTGTCTTTTCGCTCGGAAGCGCAGTTCAAGAACGGCCCGAAATGCTGTCGGCTGCATTTACCCGATCGGCCATACGCGCGAACCTGCATTTTGAACAACAGTAACGATAAAAACATCGAATGTTCACGGAAGAAAATGGTGACACAAAAGATTTTCGTTTTCAGATTTTATTACATGCCATGTCTGTTTCACTGCTCTTTGACTTTAACACAAACTGGAATTATTGAACAAGAATTGGAACTTCTTTCCACCTAAAAATTATGAAGTTTCAATGGAACTCGCAAACGCACCTTTCCAGTGAATCAACATTGTACTGACAGATGTCGGCGCAGATGGCCCATGTTCGACGACACGCAACAGTCTTTGAGACGTCGATTCGCTTCGTCTTATGAGTCGCACGGTTGGTAGTTTGGTGGTTTACCGCATTTGGAATTGGACGATGAAGTCTGTGACCTGCGCTCTGGGGCATGCTGACACTCATGTCAGCCATTTGGAATGATTTTGCGGAGTCGAACTTTAATTTGTGCACGTTTGTAAAACTTGAGAAAAAAACTGATGTTACGACGCGAGAAAATGTTATCCCCAACGCTTACCGCAACGCGCACACGTTTGCGTTAAACAACGCTATGCAACAAAATGCAACCAATCACCGCTCCACCAAATGTGGACTCAAATTTCAAACTGCCTGAATTTCGGTTTTTTACGGTTGCCGACGGTTGTGCGGTCGTTCGGGCAGCGGTGGCCCATGACGAAACGACGGCACTTTGCGTCCGTTTGTAGATGACGAACTTTGTGCCGACGACGACCTGCCGTTGGTGGCGGGCGCAGCTGGCTGAGCATTGCTGGCGCCTGCGTTCGATGACTGACTGCGACACGTGTAGCGCGAGCGAAACCTGAAACGCACGCGGTCTAGTCATTTTTGGTCTGCTTCTTTGCATCTGCATCGATAATATCTTTCTTCAAGGTGGCGGAAAACTGAGGCAAGGACGACTGAGGCCCCGGAGAACTGATCACCAAATGCGTCAACTTTTTCAGCGTCAACATTGTGCATTATCTGCATTGCATGCGTGAATCCAACTAACCTGCGCACAGTCTCTGCATACGCGCCGTGCAACAATAGTCGACATTGGTGGTGGAACACGGCAGCCGGAGACTGTCAACAACGCCGAACAAGTGAACGGACGAGAAAGTAAAAACGATATTGGTTGACCAGTCCATTGTCGTTCAGTTACAGGGGTTTCTAATGTTTTGGGGAACGAATGGACTGTTCATTATTGTTTTACGATTGTTGAGGAAACTCGTATGCCTCCACCCGTTTTTTATTGGTGCGGGATTGTAGACATAAATAAATAAATTTTGCCGCCACGACAGTATGGTGTTCTGTTATAAATAAAAAACGACAGCTTCAAACGTTTGAAAAACATAAAAATTAAATGTCCAGTCGAACATACATTGTAGAGCGTGCAATTTTAGGAAGAAACTACATAAAGTGGTGCCGTCAAACATGGTGTTTCTCGTTTGTGTGTATTTTGAAATTGTTTCTGCAAAAATATTGCGTCCGTTCTACGTAACTTTTGCTAAAACTTCATGAAAATTAACAATTTCCGAACGCTTGTACACAGTGTGCAACTGTGGAAGCTTTACAAAATTTAGAAACACAAGTATTGTCCGAAAATACACGAGACTGGACGCATGCTAAATTTTCCATATTTTATGAAACGTATTTTAGACTGCAATAAATTACGATTGACAAATCAATTTCAGTTGACAGCTTTTAAAGTTTTTATCTTTCTTCACGCCTGCATTGTCACTTTTGTGCATATGCAATGTATGCGTGTGATACTTCATGCTACCAGACTTAAATTCTTAAAAAAATTTTAGAACAAATTGTCAGTGTGCTCAAACAATGTTTGCACATGAAATGCTGCCAAGTCAATTGCCCGAAACGAAACAATAAAAAGGTCAACTGTAAGCCGCAGAACGTTGCATAAACTTTAAGGTTTTGGTATGATTCTTTCATTCATGTATTATCGGTGATATATATGAATATTATCGCTTTTTTGGTTCTGCGACTCAGTGCGCGCATAGATACATAGGAGAGCAATTTCATGATTGACGCCGAAATTCAAAATTTGAGAAGCGACTCAAATCCCAGAGATACGGCTGAGTCACTTGGGCGTTTTAGAATTTCCGCATCGAGCATGAAACGATTCTACATTTGTAAAGGAAGACGGTTGTTAAAACAAACAAAAATCGTCCTTTTTGTTTACAATTTTTAATTTGGAAAATCAATTGGAAAGTTGTACGTGTCATCGGTGAAATGCCCATCGGTGAAATGCCCATCGGTGAAATGCCCATCGGTGAAATGCCCATCGGTGAAATGCCTTACCGGTGAAATGCCCTATCGGTGAAATGCCCTATCGGTGAAATGCCCATCGGTGAAATGCCCATCGGTGAAATGCCGTATCGGTGAAATGCCCATCGGTGAAATGCCCATCGGTGAAATGCCCATCGGTGAAATGCCCATCGGTGAAATGCCCATCGGTGAAATGCCTTACCGGTGAAATGCCCTATCGGTGAAATGCCGTATCGGTGAAATTCCCATCGGTGAAATGCCCATCGGTGAAATGCCCATCGGTGAAATGCCCATCGGTGAAATGCCCATCGGTGAAAGGCCCTTTGGTGAAAGGTCCGTCGGCGAAATGCCCATCGGTGAGAGGTCCGTGAATCGTTTCATGAGCTCGTTAATAGTATCTGAAATATTCAAGAAATTTTGGTGGGGTGTGGTGGGAGTGGGACTAGGGGTGGGTCGGTATAAAAAACGTTTTTTTTCGGTATAAAAAACGGTATAAAAAACGGTTTTTTATACCAGCGCCAAAAAATGGCCAAAATAAATTACCGATATTTTACCGCGTAAATTTTGTTTTTTTTCCGGTTTTTTATACCGCCGAAGGACTAAAATTTCAATTTTTGAAATCACTCAAAATGCACTGTATTCCGCATATCCATTTCAATTTTCATTTTCGCCACTTCATAACTTGATGTTCCGGAGAACACAATTCACGCTCTTGGTATAAATAAAGCACCCTGAGACCCGTGTCAAGTGTTGCTGGCAACAGCACGGAATCGTTGCTGTCAAACTGCGACAGCACGGATTCGCAGTCCCCGTCGGCAGCGTCAGCTGCTGCCACTGAGAACATTGCTGCGCTTGCATCGGCAAATTGTGTGGACAGCTCTGATGACGACTTCACTGATGATGATGGTGACGGCTGCATTGATGATACTCATGATGATGATGATGAATAGACAAAAATCGGGTGAATGGCTAATATTTATTCAGTCAAATTTCCTGAAATTTTGTGTCTTTGAACTCGTCGTGTCGTGATGTCGTCGTGCTGTTGTACTGGTGATAGTGACCCGAATCTCCATCTGATTTTTTTGCTCTTTCAATTTTGTTCTTGGTTCACTTCTTTCGTCTGTGCGGGTTCGTGATTCTTTTTGTCTTTCGGTGATCTTTTATTTAGAAACGCGGTGAAATTGTTGCGCAGTTACATATCTCTCGATCGTGTCAGTTCAATTGATTTGCATGTATCACATTCCTTGCTGTTTCAAATATCAATCTGTCTTGCGTTAGTTTTTTTGTTTTAAACTCGCATCTGATAATTTTTCTGATGCTGCATTCTCTCTAAGCGCCACCGATTCAAATAAAATCAAGATTGGAATACGTTTCCATTGAAACACATACAGTTTCTGGCTAGAATTGTGGTCTTTTACTCATTATTCAGCGGTTTGCGTAAAATCAGTGTACCAGAAATTGTCGCAATCACAAGATTCTTCAAATACTGGGTCGGTAAAAAAACCGGGTATAAAGAACCGGACGCGGTATAAAAAACCGTTTTATATACATGGATTTGAAAAAAAACGTTTTTTACCACCCCTAAGTGGGACACAGAAAAATAATTTGGAACGAGAAACATGACCTGGGTTTGGATCCACATGCTGCAAAAAGTAGGTTCAAATTGACGTCGGAGGCTAATTTTCACGAAAGTTTTTTGTCAATTTTAAGGATCAAAACAGCCTTATTTAATTCTGAAAGTGCCATATTCGAACTCAGCGCGTCAGCGCGGTTCGAACGCACTTATTTTTGTCGACCATCGAATTTTCCTCTGGCGTTTTGAAATTTTTTTAAATGAATAAAAAAATTAAAAAAAAAAGTTTTTTAATTAAAAAAATTGGGATTTTCACTTTTTTTTCTGAACCTTTGCCAGGCGACCAGCAGCAAACACAAATTTGAAAACGAACACGAACATGAGCAACAGTGAATTCGCATCCGAATGGTGGACGTTGTGCGATCGGACGGCAAAGTTGTACGAAAGTTTGGTGGGTGGCTGGCGTCGGCGTGGTGTCGGGTGTCGGTGTGTGGTGTGTATGTGCCGCTGCCGCCCGCAGCCGCTCAAAGCGGTTTTCTTGAACATTCTTTGAAATGGAACGAAAAAACTGAGCAACATTGGCATTTTTTTGTTTAGCGGCAAACCATAAGCCATAAACATAGTCATAGACTAGTTGTTCCAGAGCTGGGGGGAGGTTACTACAATGCAGTATTTTCAAGAATGTCGAGCAAAAATGGTCAATTTTGGGCAATGTGTCGAGCGAGAATGAAAACGAGAACTATGCCGACAATCGGGTGGTGTCACCGACTATCATATAATCAATCAAGTCAAATTTTTAATTCTCACATTTTTGCAGCGGGACGACTTTGCAGCGATTGAAGTGAACTACGAGCGACGTGCGGCTGCTGTCGACCAGCTGATCGCCATCGACAACACCAACATTCGTGCGTGTGCCCGTTTTTCGGTTCTCGAATTCGAATATTTGTGCTCTTCTCAACCTCTTCATAATCGTGTTATGTGATTGTTTCGTGAGCGTGACGACAAAAATTAACGTCCTTCAAATCTTTTTCTGTTCCATTTCGCAACGTTCATTGCGGATCGACATCAGATTTTTTACTATTTTTTTAATCTTTCACTTTTAATTTGAAGAAAAAAAACGTTCGCAGATCTCCGTCAACTGCTGACGTCAACGGCGCCACGTGACGTGCAGCAATGCCAGCAAACGAGCACGATTTTGCCGGAGCAATTGTTGGCGGACGCAATTGACACGTCGAGTCAACATGTTGATCTCACCGATGAGCCCACTGCTGATGTTGATCAAGATCAACCCACTCAGGAACGCACCAAAAATGTTGAGTCGTTGGCCGAACCGTTTGCATGCGTCGAATCTGGACATCCGCAGCAAAGGTTCAGTGTTTTCGTTTGTTTGGTGTCCGACACAAATCTGGCTGAAAAATCTTGTTGGCATTGCCTGCTTTAGAAAACAACACGCTGTTCAAAAAATACAGTGTTGATAAGAATGTTAGATACGAAGCAATGCGTGCGAACGACGTGAGTTCCGGTGGTGATTATTTCTTTGCTCCTTCGCGTCTGTGTTTGCTGAATTCTGAAGTTTTCTCAGCAACGCCATCAACATCAGTGGTGAGCAGTACAACCTGGAGGTGCTGGACAGCAGCGGCAACAACGCACAGCAACAGACCAACGCCAACGATGATGACACGCCAGCGCCGCCAACGTCTTCGATAATAGGCGTTGCGCTGGCCGCTGCTGCAACCGAATCCGAATCTCACTCTGTTTCCACGCAATATACAGTGAAGCCAGCTGTCCAGAAACAAGTACTGCGCGGAAATGTGCTTTTTTATCAACCAAGTTTTTTCCTGCTGTCTTTCAATGATGCTGGTATAGGGTTGGTAAAAACCGGTTTTTATGTTGCCAGGAAAAAACCGTTTTTTTTTTATTTTTTCAGGAAAAAAACTGAAAAAAAGGTTTTAAAACGGAAAAGAAACCGGGTTTTTTCCTGTACCAACCCTATGCTGGTATACACAACCACAATGCACTGTTGTTGCTTTTGTTGACAAAGAAGTCAGATTCAGCTGATTTGCTCTCCATTCCGTGTTTTTCTGTGTTTCTTCCTGTTTTTTATATCGGCTGTGCTGTGTCTTTTTTTCTAATTTTACAGACTTCTGTCTTATTATTTATGTTCGTCCTTTCCAGCTGTACGGTCTTGAGCAGCAAGAACTGACGGCTGGCGTTGCGGGCACATCAACCGCCGAAAACGATGCGACTCACGCTGCGGGTGTTGACGGGAAGCCGGCACAGTGCACGAAACGGTCACGCAAATCGCTGGAGGTCGAGCGAGCTGAGCATGAAATTCTGGAGGTGTAACAGATGGCTCTGCAGTTTTTCGTTTCTACTTCTGTGCGGCATACCCGTGCGACGGTGTGGGGTACCGATGTGCGCAGCCCTCAGACCAATGTGCAGTCTGCAAGAACAAACTTTGCGAGCATTGCACCGGCTGCCTTGCAAATGGTGCACAGCCCCCAAAATGGTGCACAGCTCTCAAAATAGTGCACAGCCCCCAAACCGGTGTCGCCAAAATGCCACCGCAAAAATTTCTTGCGGGCTGCACGCCGGTTTTGAGGGCTGCACACATTGGTACCCCACACCGTCGCTCGGGTATGCTGTGCGCTCTTGCTGATCCTTTCCAGGTTTCCATGATCGCAACGTTTCTTTACTGTTCGGCTCTTTTCAACGGCCAATTAGAATTCAGTTTCATGTTGAAATGTTGCCATAGTATTTTAGTTGCCCTCTATTATCGCAGGTTGTGTCTAACGACGGTGTGCAGTGTCTGGTGTGCGTGTTGCACGCGGACGCCGAGCGGTACCACAAGACGAACGCGGCAATTCAAAAGTATGCCACGCGCCTGCTGCACCAACAACGCGCTGCGGTTCGTTTCCGCTTGAAGCTGGTAGTGTCGTTGCTACATAAACGAAAACGCATGGGACATGAAAAAAAAGCGGAAAAACACTTTTCCGTGAAAATAACCGTTTTTTTCAGATGCCATCTCTACTACCATCTAGATCAAACCAACCAATCACCAATGAACCACAGTTTCATGCAGGCCACCACGAGCGCGCTGACGTTCAGCCCGAATGAACTGCTGCTGGTTTTGTTCGAGCACCGCTGGCAGCGCGCAGTGGCCGCACCGAGTGCCCGGTCGCAGCATGCCGTTCGCCTTGTCGACTCAGGCAGAACGATCGCGATCAGGGGCGGCGCGTCCGTGCTGAAGATCGAAGACCAGCAGCGGCTGAGGCAGATTCCAGTGCACACGTTCTGCTGTCGCGCGACCAGTCAGTAAAGTTGCTGTTGTTGTGTGTGTTGGTGACGTGACTCGGAACACTCGGTCATGTGTGTGTGTGTGTGTGACGCAGCCGTGGTGTGCACCGTTGTTGTTGTTCGTTCATCGCCCAGGTGGGAAAGGTAGTGACGTAATTTGGCCGATCGACGGGCTCGGTCGGGTGCGGACGCTGTGGAGGAGCTGCGTCGTTGTCCGCTGTTGTGCACAGTCGCAAGCAGACACGCGCACGCACGCACACAAACGCTGGCATTACTCGCGTGTTGCTGCACTGTTGTTGTTGTTGTGCGGCTGGCGAGTGTTGTTGTAACTCTTGTCTGCTCGGCGTTGCGCCCAGAGCTGCAGCCTGCAGGCCAGCCATGTGGCTGCTTTTCCTGCGAGCTCCACAAAAAATGGTACGCGTTTAACGATGCTGTGAGCCGGATGCTAGGGAGCACCTGCCGGGATAGAGAGTGATCGCAAATCGTGATTGCAAATTTTAAGCAAACGTTTTGTTTGCAGACGACGCCGACGAGCTGACGAACCTGAAGCGTCGCTATTCGGCTGGTCAGCTTGTGTTCGTGGTGCCCGAAGCGACTGACAGCAGCAGCGGCACTGCGGTGCAAACGACCAGTGGCAGCGCAACGGAGCTGTTTCTGCGGCGCTACCAGTGTGCGCTCTCCAGCGGAGGCTTGCCGCAAGTGAACGCGAGGATTCTGATGAAACGCGCCAAATAAACAATCCACGGCGACATTTTGTTGGTTTCGCAAATGCTTTTGTTTCACAAGTTGTATTGTCACCAGGCCCGTGCGAACCCGTGGGGTACCTGTTTCGAGTCCGCAAAAAATTGTGGGCTAAATTTTTGAACACAGTTGCGCGCTGAACACCGCTCTCTGCTGAAACACAAATTCTTGCGGGCTCAAAAGTTTGACACCGGCGTGACAAAATTCCAGCGTGACAGACTTGCGCTTGCGGGCCCGGGTTTCGCACTGGCGTAATTGTGACTCTCTTCCACTTGCATCATTTAAAAAATGTTGTTACTCCTGTAAGATTACTTGTACGTTGTGTTTGTCTTCTTCGGTCGTTGTGAAATGAAACTGGTGTTGGTTTGATTGAATTGTGTTACGGCTATTTCAATTTGTTTTATGTTGCTATCAAACTGCCTTCAGCAACTAAATGTCATGTATATCGAGTCGTCTCTTTGTGCAACTGTTCTTTGTTTGTTCCATTTCATCTTCGAAAGCATCTCTGTTGAAACTGCCACAAAATATTGTATTTCAAAGATAAACCGACGATGGAAAACTACAACGCTCATATTGCTGTGACTGGAGTAACAATGCGGAAAACCATGAAAGCAACAGCATGAAGAGTATTTGTATGACTGTGAAAGCTGGACTCGACATATCCCATGGTGTTACAAGAAAAAGGTTGCACCAATGTTGATCTAAAAAACAAAATCGTTGTGCTTGATGTATGAAGTAGCAGCCATTGATTTCACAACACGATATAACGAAAACGAGGATTGCAATTATGCGGTGAACAACCAAAAAAATAAAACAAAGGTAATCGAATGGATAAAAGCATGGAAGACTTTTTGTAAGGAAGCAAATGCGGAAAACAACGATATATGAATCTACAGTCTATTTATTTGAACGAATATGACCGAAATGTGCAGTATGCTCAAATGCGCATATGCGTTTGTCATATGTAACCAGCATGACACTTTTTTGCTTGTCCATTCACGTGAAAGAGTAAACCGGACCGAAATTTTGCAGTCTCTCCATGACAAGCGAAAGCCTCTGAACGTCATTTCGATCTGACACGTTTCAATGAATTTACAATACAGAAATAAAAACGACTAAAGCTTCACAGACTGGGTTACGAACGAAAGGAAAACAACTATAACAAACACACAATTTATGTCGAATCAACATTTGATTGCAGACAAACTGATTCGCTCCTTGCATTCATTCAACTTGACCAATCAGCTAAATACCTAAAGTGGGCAAACAAAAGCTACCCGAGCCAAAGTGTGCGTCTCTACAAAGAAAACCAAACAGCCACATTCAGTTAAAATGGAGAAAACTGATTGTTTTTCTGTAATCCGTGCTTGTTGCACAACACAGTTCGGCGGCATTCATGAAGCAGTATTTACTGACGCATAGCAGTGTTTAAAATATAGCTACGCCGTCACTAAGTACTGCTTCATGAATGCCCCTTTAGTGAGAACGTTGTTAGTGAGCTGGTAATAGAGACGTCATGAAAAACATGGCAATGTCCGGACGCTCACAGCTTCTTGAACGCGAACGGATACAGTCGTTGCTTGGAGCGCCGACAGAAGAGTCGCCAGGTGGCGCAGAGGAACGCCAGAATGACGCCGGCAGCCGCCCACGCGGTAGCGTTGTTCCACCGAGACAGCTTCGGCGGCACCGCGTTGCGCAGCATGTTGCGCTGCTGCTCGATCAGCGCCAGCTCGCTGTTGGCGGTGTCCACGAGATTCACGTCCACCAGCAGACTGGACCAGTCGGCGAGATTGTACGCGCGGAACTGGCGTGCGGCGGCCACCTTGATCAAGTGCGACGACGGCTGGAGGTCGAGTCGCATGTGCGACCACTCCTTAGGCATCGCCTCCGGGAAGATGAACGCCAGAATGGACAGCAGGGCGCCGGCGGCCATGGCGCAAGCGTGTGGGCTGCACACCTCTGCACGCGGCAAACGGTTTGTTGTTGGGGATTATAGGCGATGTTTCTAGCCACGGCTAACCGAGATAAAGCATACAGAAAGCCATCGAGTGGAGTGCCATTAAGCGGCTATACACCGCACGCCTCGGCGGACCTCGATCCCCTGAACGCACAGACAAAGAGTCTAACGTGCTACCACCGGACCACGAGGGTGACACAGCAGATTCAGTGCAACTTTCGTGTTTATGTTGAGCCGAAAAGACAATAGGCATTATTCTGCAGACCCCAATGAAAACATAGGCAGTCAACATGCCACATTGAAAAACAACCTTCATTTTTTGCTTCGTTCAAAAACGTTGCCTAACAAAGAGTCACCAACAAACATTTCAATGTTCGTCCATTTCACAGAGAACTCAAATAAAATGATTCAAGACTGAACCGGTCAGCAAGTTGTCAGCCTTCGACCAACACATATTCTACCAAGCATTCAACGCCAATCTACTCAGATTCCGCAAAACCAACCACTCCCACCCAGTTTCACCATCCACCCACCTCTCGCCGGCGGCACAATGTCTCCATCGGCTGCGTGCGTTTTCACAGCGGTCGAGTTGCTTGACCGTGTGTTCCTGCTAACACTGACTGGGGCACTGCTAGCACCGTAGCAGCCGAGTACAGGGTGCTGCCAAGAGAGTATCGCGTCGAGCCAGTCGCGTCGCGCGAACTCGTGGAAGCCCCGTTGGCCGCACGCGAACACTGAAACACGAACACGGACGCCTTTGTTGTTACAGAGTGGCATCGTTGCAGTTGCCGTTGGCTGGACCAATCGGTCCATGAATGAAGCTTTTGCCTGAATGGGGCATTCGATTCGTCTAAAAGTGCAGCTCAATAGCAAAACCAAAAAATCTTATCCGGGTTTTATCAAAACCAAGAAAGTGACAAGCTCTGCTAACAAGCAAATCAATTTGCGACCCGAGTCTAACCGACAACATCTCCAGCGAAATCGTTGAGCAATACAATGAACAAAAAAATGCAAAATCGCCGAGAGAGAAACAGCAACTCGAACCTTGTGCCATGAACGAGTCTCTCTGCTGTGCGGAGACCACTCTCAAATGACTGTTGTTCGCAGTGATCGCTCGTATCTCATGGATCATGTTCGAGCATCGCTCTGCAATCCACTGCTCCAGGCTGCCCGAGGCGCTCGCACAATGTCGCTCGATCGTTTTCTCGCAGCCGAACTGAAACGAAACCAAACTGACAACTGTTGGATTAACTGGTATACCTCGTTTTGGATGTGCGCTTTCAAACGTAACAGTTTAGCTCTCCAAGCAAACGAACGAAACTTGACGGCCGTGAGAGAAAACACGAAACTCAGTACCAGATTTTGCAATTTTGTATCTTTTTTTCAATTTGCATCTTTCTTTTGGCTGACGGATGCAAATTGCACCCTGGAGATATTGAAAAAAAGCCAGACTCAAGACACCCACCGACTCACCAGTTTACCGAGACTACCGAAAAACATTTGCAGTGTTGAGCTGTCGCCAGGAAGCGGCTTCTGCGCCAACATCAGCTGGACGCATGAGTCGCTCAGGGTGCACTGGCCAGCGGATGACTTCGCAGACAGAAGCTCAGCAACACACCGGAAAGCAAATTGAAATGATTTCTTCGTCAACAAAAAGGTACGTTTCGAAATTTGAAACAATTGGACGCAACGACGTCACCAACTTGTCGCTCTGCTTTTCGTTGATTTTTCGCCACCGACTTCGAGTCTTCTGTTCCCAGAGCAATTTTGGATCGGTCATACGAAACGTGCCATCGCGAAATTTGTATGGAACGTTCAGTAAACGCTCGAAACCTTCCGGATGAAGTGGATTCTGGAGAAGAGAGAAACTTGAAAAAAAGAAAAAAGAAAGAGAATACTCCGATGATGTGCTAAATTTTAATTCCTTGGTTGCATGGGATGTCAACAGATTTTTCATCTGATCTCAGTTTCTGTGCTTGAATAAAATGACACACATAAGACACCTTGATATGCTGAATGTGTTGATTAAGAAACTGAAAGCCACAACTCCACGGTTAACGATCGATCGTTCAATAAACCACGAAAGTAATAATCACACCAATTGGACATTGACTGAAGAAACACCGAACTGCAAACTTCGCCAACCGAATTGGAGGTGTCCGTTTTGCGGTGTGTTTGCATTGCTCGTTGTGCGAGGTGCGATGCGTTTCGTTGCAGTGACCGCAGATCGCTCACAACCGTCGCCGGCAGTGCGTTCGCATGCTCGAACAGAAACACTGACACTTGGCCTGGAAACAGAACAAAAACACACTTGGCATTTGACAGTCGACAGTTGACTCCTGGTCTGGCAATACAACAAAACAAGACAGCATTGATAGCTGGCTGGCTCAGAAATTTTTTTATGTGAATAACAGCTGAGCCGAAAAAAATTTTCAGTCAAATAGAGGTAGATTCAATAATTTTTTGGTGGAACTGCGGCCTAGGGTTGTTAAAAAAAACAAAAATCGTCATTTTTGTTTGTTTTAAAGAAAAAAAAATTTCTTTTTAAATTTCAAAAATCAAAGTTGTGCTAAATCAATCAGGGAGTCTGAAGAACCACATATGATATGCAAGCGCCTCCCGAATGACTCCCGTATGGCGGAACTTTGCAGATTTTGTTTTGGTGACCTCAATTACCCCTTTTCCAAACCGTCACCATGCCTCTTCTTGTGTTTTGACCTCCAAAACGTCACTAATTGTCCCCAGCTGAACTAATGCTGAAGTGAAGACAAACATACCGCCTTGAAATTCGATCAATTCTTCTGATGGTGTCGCGACGACACGACACGAAGCAGCAAGCAACCAGACAACGTAGCGCTTGCAAACGGAGCAGCGAGCACAATCGGACGCTCTGCGAGGCGAATCGTCACCTTATCTGCATCGGAAATGGTAGGCCAAGCTTTGGGACGCTCAAAAATTTCTTCGCAGATGTTGTCGTAGCCTAAAATCAGTCGGTAAAACGGCCCAAAATCGACTGCTAAAGGTTTTACGAGGTATAATCAAAGAAAATTTTTGCTGAACTTTCGAAAAATTGTGCCAAAATTGAGGTTTTCAGAGCATATAAGAAAAAAAAAATTTCGAATTTTTTTTTTAAATCGGCATTTTTGTTTTTTTAATCACTTTAAAAAAAATTCATTTGGAAAAAAATTTGTCGCGTCCGTGGCGTAGCGGTAGAACTTCGGCCTACAGTTCTGTAGGTACGGGGTTCGAACCTCGCTGTGGACAAGACATACTCGTGGAAAAATTAGAGTGACCAATAAACATCTAATGGTCTATTCCCTCCTGAGCCGAGGGTAAAATTGGGCTCGGGGCAGTATTGCCCGTCTCCGCCGGAGTTTGGTACCTTCGGGTTTCCGGAACCGGCGCGCGTACAAATAAAAAAAAAATTAAATTGTTTAACAACCCTACTGCGGCCCCTAGCCCCCTCCTCAGAACAACTTTAACCTGCTGCGCTGCACAAACAAAAAAAATCAAAAACTGACCTTCCAGCAAGCGCAAGCCAAAAATGCCGTCGACGTTCAACTGATCAAAACTGTGTTCATAATAGGTGAGAATTCCGAACAAAGCATTGACAATCAATGCGAGTATCTGCGCCGCTCCCGTCGTCAATGCTGCAGCCATGGCATGGCGACGACGGCGGATGGATGGCGACCGCTGCAAAAACAAACAATCAACGTGCTGCTGACTGCTGCTTCACAATTTTTTAAATTGCTGCGTTTGCATATGAAAAGTCCATGATATACATTCTTCATATTGCAGTTTCAAAAAAAGCTTTCATCAGGGTTGTTAACAGTACCGTGGGCCATAGTTGTTCTAGGGGGGGGCCTGGGGGGGGCCGGCCGGCCCCCCCAAAAAATTTTCGAATCTATCTCTATCAGACAGGTTTTTTCGGCTCAGCTATTATCTATCTAAAAAAATTTCTCAGCCAGCTATCTATCTGAAAATTTTTGTCTTCGAAGACATAAAATGAGTCATTTTTTGACCAAAATTGACCATTTTTGCTCGTAATTCTTGAAAATTTCGCTAATTTTAGGTAAAATACGCGTTTATACGTGATTTTTAGTGTATTTTTAGCATTATTTTGCTGTTTTTATAGCTTTTTAGCGTTTTAGCTATCTATCTATCAAATTTCAAAATTTTGACCGGCCCCCCCCAAAGTAGGGTTGTTAAAAAAAAACAAAAATCGTCATTTTTGTTTTAAAAAAAAATTTTTTTTTTTAAATTTCAAAAATCAAAGTTGTGCTAAATCAATCAGGGAGTCCGAAGAACCACATATGATATGCAAGCGCCTCCCGAATGACACCCGTATGGCGGAACTTTGCAGATTTTGTTTTGGTGACCTCAATTACCCCTTTTCCAAACCGTCACCATGCCTCTTCTTGTGTTTTGACCTCCAAAACGTCACTAATTGTCCCCAGCTAAGCTAATGCTGAAGTGAAGACAAACATACCGCCTTGAAATTCGATCAATTCTTCTGATGGTTTCGCGACGACACGACACGAAGCAGCAACCAGACAACGTAGCGCTTGCAAACGGTGCAGCGAGCACAATCGGACGCTCTGCGAGGCTAATCGTCACCTTATCTGCATCGGAAATGGTAGGCTAAGCTTTGGGACGCTCAAAAACTTCATCGCAGATGTTGTCGAAGCCTAAAATCAGTCGGTAAAACGGTCCAAAATCGACTGCTAAAGGTTTTACGAGGTATAATCAAAGAAAATTTTTGTTGAACTTTCGAAAAATTGTGCCAAAATTGAGGTTTTCAGAGCATATTAGAGGAAAATTTTTCGAATTTTTTTTTTTAAAAAAAAAAATCGACATTTTTGTTTTTTTTTAATCACTTTTTTTTTTAAAAAAAAAATTTTCATTTTTGTTTAACAACCCTACCTTGAAATTCGATCAATTCTTCTGATGGTGTCGCGACGACACGACACGAAGCAGCAACCAGACAACGTAGCGCTTGCAAACGGTGCAGCGAGCACAATCGGACGCTCTGCGAGGCTAATCGTCACCTTATCTGCATCGGAAATGGTAGGCTAAGCTTTGGGACGCTCAAAAACTTCATCGCAGATGTTGTCGAAGCCTAAAATCAGTCGGTAAAACGGCCCAAAATCGACTGCTAAAGGTTTTACGAGGTATAATCAAAGAAAATTTTTGTTGAACTTTCGAAAAATTGTGCCAAAATTGAGGTTTTCAGAGCATATTAGAGGAAAATTTTTCGAATTTTTTTTTTTAAAAAAAATCGGCATTTTTGTTTTTTTTTTAATCACTTTTTTTTTAAAAAAAAAAAATTTTCATTTTTGTTTAACAACCCTACCCCAAAGTCACATGGCCCCCCGCGGCCCCCCCCAAAATTTTCCAGCTATCTATCTATCTGGAAAATTTGCTCCAGCTATCTATATCGGCCCCCCCCCCCCCAACCCCTCGGCTCTGGAACAACTATGCCGTGGGCCCAAAACAATTTTCGAAGGGGGGGTGTGCCGTGGGGGGGGGGGGCGGGGGGGTGCCGGCCAAAAAGTGAGGGGGGGGGGGGGGTCCAACCCAGGGTAACGTGGGCCCCCCCCCCCTTGGGGGTCCCATGGGGGGGGCATTTTTTCAAAATTTTCTCCCCCCCCCCCATGATAATTTTTCGCTTAAATTTTGAAGGAAAAACGCTAAATTTTGCTGCAAAATCGTTGAAATTACAATGAAGATGGTCAAGTTCAGTACCGTGGGCCCAAACAAATTTTCGAAGGGGGGGGGGGGTATGGTGCCGTGGGGGGGGGGGTGCCGACCAAAAAGTGAGG
This sequence comes from Theristus sp. LFF4_11, assembly GCA_030248135.1. Lineage (NCBI taxonomy): Eukaryota > Metazoa > Nematoda > Chromadorea > Monhysterida > Xyalidae > Theristus > Theristus sp. LFF4_11. The sequence goes on along the minus strand of JASANC010000673.1, from coordinate 812 downwards.
GGGGGGGGTCCAACCTATGGTAACGTGGGACCCCCCAGGGGTGTCCCAGGGGGGGGGTGCATTTTTTCAAAATTTTCTGTGGGGGGGGTCCACCCCCCCCCCCCCCCCCCCCATGAAATTTTTTCGCTTAAATTTTAAAGGAAAAACGCTAAATTTAGCTGCAAAATCTTTGAAATTACAATGAAGATGGTCAAGTTATCATATATTCAGCTTATATTATAGACTTTATAGACAAAAAATCATGATTTTCGAAAAAAAATTTAGGGTGTGCAGAAAATTTTGGGGGGGGGTCTCCGCCAGACAAAATTTCATGGGGGGTGTGGGGGGGGGGGGGGTGTCGGCCAAATTTTCGACGGGGGGGGGTCCGATGGGGGGGGGGTGCCCGGTTTCAGGGGGGGGGTGGCCCGGTGCCCCCCCACCCCCCCACCCGACGGTCTCTGGTGCTCTGGGGGGGTGTACCCCCCCCACCCCCGCCCACGGTACTGGTCAAGTTATCATATATTCAGCTTATATTATGGACTTTATAGACAAAAAATCATGATTTTCGAAAAAAATTTAGGGTGTGCAGAAAATTTTGGGGGGGGTCTCCGCCAGACAAAATTTCATGGGGGGTGTGGGGGGGTGTCGGCCAAATTTTCGAGGAGGGGGGTCCGATGGGGGGGGGGGGGTGCCCGGTTTTAGGGGGGGGGGGGGGGCACGGTGCCCCCCCGACCCCCCCCCCCCCACCCGACGGTCTCTGGTGTTCTGGGGGGTGTACCCCCCCCCCCCCTCGCCCACGGTACTGGTTGTTAAACAAAAATGAACTTTTACTT
>JASANC010000672.1:0-18388 GCA_030248135.1 Theristus sp. LFF4_11 | reverse complement strand
AAAATGGTCATTTTGAGCAAAAACATGGGTTTTGCGTTTCAGCATAAAAATCACGGTACATACCCAGAAAAATGCGCTGAATAACGTGGTGAAACTAGATTTTTGATTTGAGCACGCCAAAACCCGAAAAAATCGTTTTTCTGAAAAAAAGCCAAAAATTGGCCAAAATTTAAATTTGCCTGTAGCGAGCACTAGAGTTGGAGTTTTGCCCTAAAAATTGGTATGCGTAATAAGTACACTTAGTAGGTTGGTTTAGGCTCAAAAACTCAAAATATCAGAAAATAGCCATGGGCCGCCACTTGTACAGCTCTTATATGCAACACGTTTTAAATTTTTAATTAAAATCAAAATCAAACACAACAACCTTTTTAGTTGTCGTCGTTGCCGTCGCCGTCGTTTTTTTTGGAACATGGATTTGTGCCTTTGGAAACAGCTGCTTTTAGTTTTTCTTTTCTGCATCTTTGAACTGCTTATAGACAATTTGATTCAGTTTAAAAATACAGAACAGCAGCTTTCATGGCCAAATTTTATTTTGCATTTGTCACCGTCGTCATCGTTCTTTTTTCTGAAAAAAATAATAATTCGCCTTAAAATTTACTTTTTTTTATTTTTCTGCATTTCATAAATCAGAAACAAGTTTTGTCCATTGAAAATTCAAACATTCATCAATACAAACACTCAAAAATTAAAAATTTTAAAAAGCAAAGTGCATTTGAACGACCTCGTTTGAATCTGATTACGGTAACCCACCAGCCAATCAGCTAATGCCCCAAATTATCCAGTCCGACTATACTCACTTTTATAAAACTCAGCACAGGTGTTCAACGTAGCACCCGCACCTGATTCCAACAACAATGAAAGCATTCCGTTGTCTGCACAGGAGCAACGGTTGCACTCGGTGCAGAGCGCACTCGATGCGTTGCTCATTCGGCCGCCACAGTCGCGCCAGAGTCATACCGGCACACAATCGACGACGGCCGTCCAGCGTTCCCCTGCTGTACTGGCGCTGACGAAGACGTTCCCGACACCTCGTGGCCGATTCAAGCGGTCGACGTCGTCGCGCGGCACCGGCGGCAGCGGCTACCGACGGGACACTGACCAGCAGCAGCACGCCAACAAACAACAACAACAACAACAACAACAACAACAACAACAACAACAACAACAACAACAACAACAACAACAACAGTGGCGCCCGAGGCACACCACGACCACCGAGCACCAGCAGCCGCACGTCTCGAGGCCGTGTTCGTTTGCTTGCTTATGTGTGCGCCACGTGTTGTTGTGTGCAACTTGAACATGAACAATATGTGCGTTCTGGCATTTTGAATGCGGCACGCTGGTCGGTCGGCTGCACCGAGCTGCTTTAGCCAAGCACCTGATTGCCTGGCTTTCTCACACCACTGTTGATTTGGTTTTTCAGTGTCAAGCAACGATCTGACGCTTTGACGAACGGATCGTTTTTTTTTGTGAAAATTTTCCGATTTGTTCACAGTGGATAGTGGCATTATGCGCATTCAGTTTGTACGCACATCGTTTATTGTGCACGTGCATTTCATTGTGTTTCATTGCAGCGTCCGCAGCGAGTGGCCGTTTGCCATCGGATGTGGTGCCATCGAACAGCGCAGAGTTTTGCGTCTGTGTGTGTCACACAGTCAGTGCACACGGTACGGTAGATGGACCGTTTTCATGCCAGCAAACCTGGCCACACACACAGTCCTTTGCTCTGCAACAGAACGTAAATCATGTCCATAGGTAAAAGGACCGAAATTTGAGAATTTAGATTAGCTACTTCCGGTTGATCGATTTAGCGAAACCGAAATTTGAAAATTTAGATTAGCTACATCCGGTTGATCGATTTAGCGAGTCTACTATTATTGAGATAAGAGAGAGAGAGAGAGTGCCGTGTTGTCATCCATGTTTTATCCGAACCACTCGCTTATTGGCTGCTATTGACTTCTGCTGATCGCTGATTGGGCAACAAGTTCGTCTGAATGAAAAACGGAACACAATTCTTGGGCAGGTTGTGGTGACGAGAAGCGTGCTGTTCTGGAGAAGGTGCCGTTGGTGTCGACCAACGACGGTCGTGATGCGTTCCGTGCCGTGGTGGTGCCGGTGCCGTGTCAGCAAGCTGCCGCGTCCTCGCTGCAAGGCGCTACGTCGGTGCACCGACAAAACCGCGTCTCGACCGTGTCGCCCGATGAAACGCTCCATCGGCAGTCCGAGAGTCGTGCGTTCAACGACGCACGCTACAACGCAACACCCGCGCGGTTTGCCACTTTTGATTTCGTTGGTTTGTGTGCTGCACGCGCATTCTGGCGTGCTGATTGGTTGCTTCGAGTTGGGCAGACAGGGCCAATCAGAGAGCACAATTCAAAAGCAACCAATCAACTGATTGCCTATGATTTACATTGCTTCTGTCGTTGCACAGTAAACCTGCGAATGGCGAGAGGACGGATGGTCAGCATGTTTTAGCCAGCAATAATTCACGGTTGCTTGTTCGCGGCGTGCACCACTAATTCTTGTGATTCTCTTTCATTTCTGCCCTACGTTTCGATGCACTTTCTCGTGCAGCAGCAACATCGAGCGCAATCGTGAGCACGCGAGCACGTGCGCAGTGCACAGTGCGCAGCCATCGGCCTCTGGCGACACGCGCGGCCGCATGACCGAACTCCGCGGACGCAACAAACAGCAGCCGCCACACCTGCGCAGTCATCACGGCTGATTGCGCAGTGCGCCTGATCGTGATCGGCGGCATTGTTTCATACTGATGTTTTGATTTTTATATGTTTTTATTGATTCACTGGTTTGATACTTATCTTCACCTTCTGTTCCTTTGTGTGTTGGATTTTCGAAAAAATAACCAAGTTCTTGCTATTACGAACTTCGTTTTTATACCACTCGAACGTTTACTATTATCTTTCATTTTGGTCCCGGTTCTCTATGCCTTTGCACACAGGGATAGGAAAAACGTTTCAAGAATCCGCGGGAATTCAAAATTGGGTTACGGTAGCTGACGAAAGACGTCGGATGACGTCATGCGTCTGGTTTGGTGTCTGGCTTTTCCCCAACGCGTGAAACTTTTGTGCACGCGGTCTTCCTGTAACGATAATACTGCTGTAACTAGTCAAAACTGTTGTTACGGTTACTTCTGCTATAACTAGTCAAAACTGTTGTGCTTTTCAAAACCTGTGTGTTTTTTATAAAATTGCTTGACTGTATCAGTCGGTTCTGCTCTTTGAAAAAGATCAGATAAACTGGAACGGTTTTGGTCAACTGGGAAAACCAATGTAATTTTGCCATTGGTATACCAACAACACCGTTGTTATTTTTCATTAACTCTGAAATTTCATTGTTTATAAAAATTATCTTTTTACCGCACTTGCAAACTTTCAAAGAGACAACCGAGCTAAAATAACGCTAAATGGACTCAAAAGCGAACAAACGTATTGTGCTAAAACGTCGGCCAGGTGAAACTGTTTTTCTTTATCAAGCTTTCTTTGCACGACACCGACAATAAAATTGGTTGCTGGCCAATTTGAGACAGACCCCCTCGGGCCCTTGAGGTCTTGACCACGCGCGCCGTCTCAGACAGTTTTGGAGCAGAAACGGGATATGGATGGAAAATCAAAAAAATCTTGTGAATTTGTTTTAGGTTTACAACGGATATCAAGTTTTACAGGGTGTCCTAACCAGGTGTTAACCATTTTCTTTTTCAATCTCATTTCTATTTCGCCGAGCAGAAAAGCCCAATCACCAAACGGTACGCAGAACAACGAGCGCACACATTCAACTTTTCGTCGGTTCGACCACGAAAGTTACCGTGTGCGGTCGTCTGATGGCAGATGCGAATGTCGCCCGTGTCGACGGCCTTTTTATTTATGGATTCGCTAGATTGGGGAAAAAGACGGAATCTCAAAAATTTTACCGATTGAACGGCGACATGCATTTTCGAGCCCATGCAGCGATTTCGAATATTGCCCAGTATTTCTCTCTCCGATAAGAATATTGTTTTTATCATTTTTTTCAAACCATAACCAGCTGACATGTTTACAACAATCGGAAACACATGCGTGATTTCACCAGGCGCGTAGCTGAGTGATGAAGCATTGACAACATCACTAATTCTTAACATGTTCTTGAAAAACAAATAAACAAACTCCTCCTTGTTCAAACGGACAAAAAAAACAAATGGAAAAGATACGTAGCATGAGATTGGTATAATTTATGTTTGTTTTTTACTTTCAGCAGGTAGATAAGAGAGATCAACATTCACTATTGATTACTGTTTTTGTTTTCGAGCATGCCGAAGTTCCACTGAGAAAATTAGCTTTAACGTGTATTTTTGTAGCCTATAACCAGCTGTTCCTTTTTTATAACCAGCTGTTCCTTTCTCCAAACTAGTGACAAACTTGATTGATTATTGAAACAGTGTCTGCTACTTTAATGGTTGGAGTACGTATTGATGCTGAAAAAAGAAAAGTGTAATTCTAAATGTATAAACACTGAAAAAATCGCGACAAATTACAAGACTGTGAAAAAAATGGTTACGACAGTTTTTTTTCTTAAATTAGCGCACCGGTCACCAAACCACGTTGGACATTCAGAAATCAAAAGTTCAACAATGTGAAAACCAATTTAGAAGAATTCAATCGCAACTTGCAACACGCTCACATTCACTATGATTCCTCTACGCTCGGCTAATATCAATCAATCAATCATTAAATCAGGTGTATAAAACTTTCAGTCCAACAAACCAACCAACACCGCACGTTTTGTGTCAACGCTTCGTCATATCCATTGTTCTGGACAGGGTCGTACTCGTACAGCTAATGGAATGATGGGCTGCGTGCGAAGTCTTTTGCGAAACATTTCCATTCTTTTAGTGCCGTGTTCACGCTAGCTGACGCACCTTGACGTCATGCAGTCCAACGTTCGTGTCGCTTTCTCAATAAACTCAGAACCTGCCCCACCCGTCCAGAACGCCGGAAAAACGCGAGAAAACACAAAAACATCGTTCAAAAACGCGTCAAGAATGATTGTGTGTAATGAATGGATGGGTGTGTGCGTGCGTCGTGCAACCGCAGAAACGACAACTGTATTACTATTGGTGGCGGTTGTTCTGTTGTTGTTGTTGCGCGAGGAAATCCTCGTAAGCAGCGTTGATCTCATCATCCTCCGACTGCCGCGGCGAGCTGACGGAGTCGTCGCGCAGGATCGATCCGACCAGATTCTCCTCCAGAAAGCGCCGTTCATCGTCGGTCAGCGACTCGTGGTGCGCGGACGACGGCGACAACGGCGCTGCACTCCGCACTGCCGGCGCGCGCGTGTCGTTCTGCGCAAACGCAACACCACGCTCATAGGCTGCTAGCTGATTGGTTGCATTGGTCACGTGATGTATGCGTTCTGTGCAGACAGTCTGCTGGCGGAGGAGGGGCGTCTCTGATGCACTGACTGCGTGCACCATGTGCTCAGCAAAACCAATCAATAAACTGATCGTACATAGAGTACATATTGTACACATGTACATAAACTGATTTCACGTGCCATCTCTAACTGTACATGACATATGATATGGAAATAGACTGCAAAAAAAAACACCGGAAAGTGTTCAGCAGCGAAAAGGAAACAAAAGCGCGTGTAATGCTGCCGCAGGCAACGCCAGAGCGCGCTCACCGGTTCACTGTTCTCGTTCGCCTGTGTGCCGTTCATCTCAGCTGCGTTCGATGCGCTCGCCTCCAGAAAAGCGGCCGGCTCCATGCCAGTTATCATCTCGATGATCGCCTTCACGTGCACGAGTGCGTTCCTGGAAACGGCCGCACGGCATGACACACAAACGTTGCGGCTGCGTGCCGCATTCACGCTTGTTCATATAATGCGGATTCATTCAAACGTGTCCGGACTAAAATGACGTCATTTGCTTTAAAAACGCCCGTTTGTCAAAGTACAGGCACTAAAATGTCAGTTTGGTGTGACTGATTCGACATTCACCATTTGTTTACGGGAAGAAACCGGCTAAACGGAAAGTCTGGTTTGCTGTGAACGGCAAGCGCATGTTTGGCGGTACATGACGTCATTTCAGTGGGACACGTTTAAAAAATAAGCCATACAGTTCAGCAGCGTTGCTGCTTTTGCGCGAAACAAAATGCATGAATGAATCGATGGTTTTGACTGCTACCGTCAGCAAAAACACTTCGAACAGCCAAACTGCAAATCCGTTGCAATGCAAAAAAACATTCGATTCGAATTGACTCACTCGGACAACTTTTTCGATTCACTAATCAACGCGATTCGTTTCAGCGCCTCTTGACGGCGGTCTTTCTGATCGAGGGCCAATTGTTTGGTGCAAACCTGCAACAATGAGATAGAAAACTACGCTGAAATTCAAAACACACAAACGAACAAACCAAGTCCACCTGTGTTTCAACGCGTTTTCTCACATAGAGTGACTTCTCAATGACTGGCCAATGGAAGAACAACGATTTCAGTGACTCGTACCTGCAGTATCGTGGCGGCCCATTTCACATTTTCTTCGATTTGCTCATTAGCAAGCAACGTCTCAATCTGCTCCATCACTGCCGTTGCTAGTATCGTTAATCGATTTCCAATTGGCTGAAAAAATGCACCACCAGCTTTGCACAAACGGCAAGTTGGAAAGATCCCCAGTTGAAAAGCAGGTACACAAATCAATACGAATGCGTGAACGCAAAATTGCGCTGTTCTGCCTGCCGCCTTGTACTCACAGATCGCATTTGGAGGTACACCTCAGCAAGCAGCAGCGAGAACGCGTGCACTCGTTTCTGTTGGCCGCCGCTGAGCTGCGCGTGTCGCGCCTCGTGCTCGGAATGCAACAGCGGCATCAGATAGGACGTGTGCACCGAATGGAAACGCCGCGCGATCGCAACGAGCACACCGGCCAGATGCTTCGCGGACGACGCCACGCTGATCGCCTGCGGAGCGACGGTCAAACAGTTCAGTCAACTTTTCATTTTGGCTTGTCTACTCATGGTGTCTCTGGTATCATGCCGTGCACTGCAGAATAAAACTGACTGACTAACAATGCCGCACAATATCACACTTGACACCGTTTCTTGTGCGACACGGACAGTTCAGTCAGTTCAGTTCGGTTTTTGCATTAAAAGCACACAAATGCTGGTGGACGCAAATTTACACAGTAATACAAGAGTTACAGACCAACCAACCTTGTGTGTAGTTTAATACCCTAAACTGCAAAAGGTATATTGCCGCATATTACGGCGAAAATTCAGATGTGAAGATAAGTGCACTATCAATGATAACTAAAAAAAACGCGCCCAGACAGACCATCTCGAGCATCAAGCTGACGGTCAAGGTGACCAGCTCGTGATCGGCGTCCTCGCGCGCCAGCCGCCCCACGATCGCCTCCGTCCACGTGTCCGCCTGCTCCGGTTTCAGCATGATTTCCTCGGCTGCCACTTGCACCTGCAATTTGGACACGTTTCATGCGCCGTGCACTCCGAATCCACGCATTACACAATGTTAGCATTACGATGACGACCGCAATAACAGGCCACTGACAGAAGCAGAAAGAAGACCCATCAATATGCTAGCTGAGTTACAATACGAACTGTAATTGTAAACTGTGAAATGTTGCCCCTTGCTGATTAGCTGAGCACACATCATGATTCATGGTTGACATGTTGCAGCAACTTTGCACTCCCAGGCCAACATCAAATGCGCCCCGCCCCCCCCCCCCCCTGTACCAAACCAACCTCCATGAGCGCAGTGCCGTGTCGTCCCTGGAACGCAGCCTGCAGACTCTGCGGCAGCACAATCGCCGGCCGAAAGTACACGGTGTCCTTGTGGCCGCCCATGGCGCCCATGTCGGTCGGCGGCTCGTAGGCCATCTGCTGCGACACACCGCCAGTGCCGAACGCAAGCTGCAACAAAAATGCCGCTCGCAGGCTGAGATGGCGCCGCTCAGTTGGTGAGAATGGAAATCAAGTTCAAGTGAACCGAACTGACATTCCATTATTGCAACCAGTCGCATCTGTTTGCAGTCACGTTCACAACAGAAATCCAATAATGTTCAGTGCGCAAACGGCCATAAAACCAAACAACAACAACAACAACAACCTGCGACGACGGTCCGGCCGGCGGCACGTGCTGCTGCTGCTGCGGCATCATCCACGTCTGCTCTTGCTGCTGGTGCGGCGGCGGATGCGAGTAGTCGTACGTCGGCGGCGGTGCTGCGTAGCCACGCGGCACGAACACCGGCGCGTCAGGGTTCCACTGGTAGCTGGCGCGAAGCGGACGTGCCGCCGGCTGCGCTTGATTGAGCGACATTTGCTGCACGCCACTGGACAGCATGTCGCCGTTGGCAAGCACGTGCTGGTGTTGCTGCGCTTGCAGCTGCTGCTGGTAGTTCTGGTAGGCTTGCTGTTGTTGTTGCTGCTGCTGCGTCTGGTACGCGTTCGGATGCATCGGCGCGTTCGACTGCTGCTGATTGGGCGGATACATCCTGGCGATCGCGCTCGGCTGCTGGCAAACAGCTGCAACAGAGAGAAGCATTGCTGCAACAGACACCAGAAAAGCAGTGCTTGTGAACGAAAACTGCCGACTTCGATGAAAGAAATTCACCATCTTGATTCAGTCGTCTATGTCTAGAAATCTTCTCGCAGAACAGATGCTGCGATTTTTAATGGTTAAGCGTTGTTTTTTTTTCAATAAAATCAACTCTACGACCAGAGGGGCACGGGACGGGAGCCATTTTCATGCCTGTTCCTGGTAGGCAGCCAAACCGGCTAAAAGAGGTAACCTGGTACGTGAAATTGCTGAAAAATAGATTTCTTCGACTGGCCGTTAAAAATTTGGCGTAACCTAGTAGATCATGCTTGTTCTGAACTGCCAACATGCCTGCTCCTGGGCAGGCCTCGGAACAGGCATACCAGGATCCCGTGCACGCCTGTCTACACCTAATTTTGGAAAGGAAAAAATGAAAGTCACTAACGAATATTTGTTTCGTCGACTGTGGGTAACCAGTTCAATTGTGTTGATCAGGAATGTTGCGGTTGTTTGTCACGTTGTAGCAAGTCTCGGATCGGTCGACACAATTTGGGTGAATAAAGCAAAGCAAAACTGTCTGAAACAACTGCAATACACGAACTGCAGCAGATTTTGAATGAATGCTGCTGAGACATTGTAACGTGATGCAATAACAGGTAGATTGCTGAAGCAACTGAAGAGCACACAACTCATTAGCATCAACCAGCTCAAAAATGCGTAACGATAACGTTTATTCAATAAGCATGGAGATAGAACTTTAGAAAAATCTCATATTTACAAAGCAGGAATGCAATTTCAAGACGAAAATCAGAAACGGACATTGTTCAACCAAAGAAACCATGAACCTGCAAGCAATCTCATCAAGCCTTTTCAAACAAAAAACGCAACAGTGATTCTTTATCATTCTCGATTTCCAAAAGCAATTAAGAAAACAGACATGTTTCAGAATTGAAAAAGATTTATCTGAAGATATTAGCATTTTGTTGGTCATATTATCACAGACACAGAAACACGAAAGTGTGAATGTAATCAGTTGCAAAATAGACAAACAGTTGCAAAAATAAAATTCATTACACTTCTGCGTTATTCCATATCAATTGTGCAATGGAGGCGTAGTTTTTGGGGTTAAGACACAAAAATTAGATGTCCAAAAACAAAAAGACTAAAAAACACGGAAAAAAGTCCTGCAAAACACTGAGCTGAGCTGGGACAAGGAAGAGTTGAATTTGACTATTTGACACTAACACTACTATTTCATTAAAGTTCCGTTTTTAGCAACCTTTTCACGAAATACCAGCAACTTATTTGCATAAAATTGTTCAGTGCTATCGCCATTATTCCTTTGAACACCGACATCGTCAGAAACTGTCGGTGTCACTTTGACTTGACTGTCACAGAAACTTGAAAGTAAGACAGTAGAAATCACACTTGTTTAGTTGTTTGACCAGCAACAAAACAACATTAGTGTTCTACAAAAAACATGCGAACTGAAAATGAAGCTATTTACCACGTCACGAATCTAAAAGCAATACCTAAGGGGATACAGTATAAACTGACAAAAAAGGCAAATTCAACATTGGAATAAAAATCTGAACAATGGTGAACAAATTCAAATCAATGTAAGCAATCAAAGCAGTGTATTGTATTGTCGTCCATCTATGGTGCCAACACGTTTCATTGTTTCATCACTTCTGTGTAGCTTGGTGGTGCGTCCGCGACGGTTGCCTGAAAAGCGTTCTCCTGAGTTTTGCAAACGCATCCGACCAGCAGCGATTGAAGCTGCTCGTCACAAATAATTCCACCAACGAGCTTATCTGACCAGTTCAAGAAGATTATATTTGCATTCACAAAAAAAATTATTTTCGAAAAACTTCGTGTAATCATTTTTGGCATGTCGTGTTTCGCGTTCGGGCGCGATGCCGTTGGCATAAACTGGAATTTGAAAGAAATCCCGATCGAGAAACCCCCCAAAAAAGAGCAGACCGCAGTGGCAGCAGAGGGCGGACCACCGACGGACGCAGTGCCGGTGTGCGCAAAGAACATCGAGTGCACATCCAAGGGGTAGTCATCGCTGGAGCCACTGTTGCCGCCGCTGTGGTACTTCGCCGACACGTCGGCGCTGCAGATCATTCGCCAGCCCATGGTGGCGAGCTGATTGAGCAGCAGCGCGATCAGATTGCGTGCCATCGCCCAGTCGTTGCCGGCGTACGGGTGCCACGGGTTGCCGCGTAAATGCCACTCGACACCGCCATACACGGCACCTGTGCAGACACAGCGCACGTCACACGACACAGTGCATATTCGCTGGTCACCATTCACACCCGTCTGCGACGGTGTGGTCGAAGCGAGCCACGTGATCGTATGCGCCTCCGTCAAAAAAATGAGCTAACTGCTATCCCGGCTGGTGCTGCCTTGCATCCGCCTCACAGCGGCGCTAAACGCGTACCATTTTTCGTAGAGCTCTCAGGAAAAGCAAAGCAGCCATATCGCTGGTATGCAGCTCTCGGCGCAACGCCGAACTGATTTTAGTGATACAGTTGCACTTGCAAAACTACAAAACAACAACAACAACAACAACAACAACAACAACAACAACAACAACAAACAACAGCAACAACGGTGTGGTGCACATTTTGGTGATGGGTGTGCACCGTCACAACACGAGCATGATTCACAGGCATCAGTTCCACAGTTGCATTGTTGGAAACGCACGTGTGCGCGCAATGCCGTACGGCCAGTGCTGGGTGATCACGGCTGCTGAGACGTCGAGCACATCCTGCGGCGCGTTGATGATGCGAATGCGATCGGAGTGCTCCGGTGCAATGCAGAAATGCGCCAGCGAGCACGGCGCACAGCTGCGCAACACGAAGATACCTGCACGCACAGCAATGCGACCGCTCGCACTAGCAGACACACGCTCAAACTGTTTCGTAATGTCGAACTTTCTGACATTTGACACTGGCGTGCTGATTGGCTGCGCCGAGCTGGTAGCGGTGGCCAATCAACTGCGATCGGCCATGATTTACAGTTCGAATCGAACAGCCGCCAGCACCAACAGCCAACACGATTTGCGATCATGGCTGTTCGGGTTACATTACCGACCTTTATCGTTCGGATTGCGCGAGATGTCGAGCGCACACTGTACCGCCCATCCATTCGCCAACAACGCCTGCAGAATCGTGGTGATCAGCAGCCGGGCGGCCGTGGCGTCGTCGCCGTATGCGTGCCACGGATAACCGGACAGCTTGAACTCGTGACAGTTGTGCTGAACAAAAAATGTGTCGCCGGTTATTGAAACGGCCAAACAACTGGAAGCATTCCGGAAACTGTAAAGCGTCCGCTTTCGTGCGAAAACAACGAACGGCCGTGTATGGTATTTGCTCCTGCAGACCGCGCGGCCAGTGCTGCGTGATGCACTGTCTCACTGCCTGCTGTGCGCGCGCGTCCAAGTCGATCAAACGAAGGCGATCGTTGCGATTCAAGGACAACATCGCGTAACGCGTCTCACCCGGCGCCACCGAGTTGTCCTGAGAGCAAAACGCAAACAACGATTAGTCAGTTGGCTTGAACTGGACGACATTCATACAAGAACGCAGCAACAGGAATACCATGTTCTAGTTTTTTTTTTATTTTGGTCATCTTCAAAAATCACAGTTTAGTGTGTGAAGCTGCGCTCTTTTTGCGTCATCAATGTGTGGCGAAGTGACGCCAGCACTTCCAGCTGCATGAATGACGCTTAAGAGAACTGATTGTGCATGCAAGCTAATGCTCAGCTCCGTGACAAGCGAACCGTTCTCTGTGGATTGGCAAGCATTTCAATGAAACCACGGCGCCCCACTGTTGGCAACGTTAACAGACCTGTTCAAAGAACATGCAGTCAGCAGTGCCTTTCACGTTGCACGAGCCCGTGTACCGAAATCGTACGCTGTCGAAACGGCGGAAAATCTCTAAGATGATACGCCTCGCGTTCATGCCCTGCACAAGTAACACAATAAAATCGGTGTGAACACTGAATCGATCAATCGATGTCAATGGAAATAGAGTAGAATACACCCATTACATCCACGAAAAAAAAAACAAATGATCCTCAACAGCAATCGTCGTGTTCATGGAGCATGGCATAAAGTATTACGCCATTTTTATCACTTTTGAGTTGCAGAAATAGTCGCAGAGCAGAGGTGCACGCCAAAAATGTCGACCAGCCACTAATTTCTGCCATTATTTTGGTTCAACAGAAAACTTTATAAAAAAATGATTGCACTGAAAACACCAAAAAAACGACATTGAACACAACGTAATGATGTTTGCTAGCAAACGTGCTCCAGTGTACACTGTCCGCCCACCTGCTGGAAGTCTCGATTCGACCACGGGTAGCCGCGAATCTTCACCTGATAGTCACCGGTCTCAGCGATCAGCTCGTGCTCCTGCAGCAGTGCGCCGACGGCCTCACGGACGAGATCATTCAGGAAGTCAGCGGTGCCGGCCATCTGCTTGATCACTTGCAGCTTGTCATAGCTGCTCACTGACACGCACACGATCGGCTGCGCGGCGCTGTCCTGGCAAACGAACAGAATGCATTTAAACACCGGGTCCCTTGTGGCTTCATAGCCCGGCATGGTTGATTTTGTGAGAATTTACTGCTTTTGTTCGCTGATGTTTTACCCAGACTATGAGATCTGTCTGTGGTAAAACACCTTCGGCAGTTCTGCCTGGTGTCCGTCGCACTGACGAGCCAGGGGACACCGCGGTATGCGTCTACCTGGCGAAACCGCAAACAGCGAACTTTATGTATTATTGACGCTGTTGCAATAAACCAGCCCGTTGCTCAGTGCGCACTGATTCTGAGTCCCATTTCAGCTCTCCATATTACATGCTGTTTTTTTCATTGTTTTTGACCAGTTTTCTGCGCTTCGCAAAACAAAACCGACAAATGAATAAGAAACATCACGCTTGTTCCGCTGATAAAATGACACTTTCACAATGATCGAGTTCGACAGATCACTCGAGTTTCAATCGAAGAGCATGTCCAACGTCAACCAGAGTTGAACGCAAACAGGAGCGAAAGCTAATCTTGTTCACACCAGTGGACGTGCAGGCAGACGTGGCGAAATGCAAACAAACAAACGAGAAAACTCGCAGCAACGTGTTTTACCTGAACGGCAGGATTTCGCTGGAAAAACCAAGTGCTCAGATCCTGCGTTCTGCTGAGGTCGCAGGACATGACGAGCTGCCAGCCGATCGCCTTCAGCTGCATCAGCCACAGAATGCAAACACGCCTGATCGCGAGGGCGTCCATTTTGCCGGTGGTCGTCGAAAACGGCGTGCCACACAGTTTGAAGCTGTGCGCGCCCATCTCGACCTCTTCTCGTTGAATGCCGCCTGAAATGTCATGTCGTCCGAGTCGAAATCGGCATATCAGCAAGACAATAAGTAGAAAAAACGTTTTTTTGCCAGAAAAAATGTCTGTCTTTCCGTTTCAGAAACCGTTCATTCTGGGTGGTGTTCAGTACCGAAGGCGAAAGCAAATTTTCGAGGGGGGGGTGTCGTCACGTGGGGGGGGGGGTGCCAAAAATTTTCCAGTGGGGGGGGTGTCAGTCATGGTACAGTGACACTCCCCCCCATGGCACACTATTGTACAAAAATTTCTGGGGGGTGCACACCCCCCACCCCACCCATGAGATTTTTTCGCTTAAATTTTGAAGGAAAACGCTAAATTTTGCTGCAAAATCTTTGAAATTACAATGAAGAATGTCAAGTTACCATATATTTAGCTTATATTATGGACTTTAAGGACAAAAATCATGATTTTTGAGCAAAAATTCATGATTTTTGGGTGGTCCGAGAAAATTTTTGGGGGTGTCACTGTTACTTAGGTCCATGTAGGGGGGGAGGTGGGTGGGGTGTCCAGCAAATTTCGAGGGGGGTGTGGATGGTCCAGTGTCAGGTTTTGGGGGGTGGGTGTCGCGTGACCCCCCACCTCCCCTCGTCTTCGGTACTGGAGTGGTGTTGGCATGAGAAATAAAAGTATAAAACGGTTTTTTTATTTCCAGTCTTTTTCTGGAGAAATAAAAAAAAACCGGATTGTATCTTAAGAATCTTAATATTTTTTTGAAATTTTGGTTTTTAAAAATTATTGGACGGTGGATATTGCAAATTGCATTTGAAAAACTGAAAAAAATAAACTGTGTCAAACTTAAATTAGAGTTCGTTAACGTTGCTCAAAAACACTGATTCAAATTTCAACTGTATTTGTGATTGGTTCTTTCAGCCAAGTTTTGGAAACGTGGTGCTGCTGGGAAACGTTTTTTCTTATAAATTTTTTATAAAATTAAAACTGTTCCAACAATTTCCATTCCCTTGCCAACCCTTAGAGAATGAGAAACAGAAACATACAAAAGCCATTAAGCCAAGCGTTGCTGAGCTCTCTGAGCTGAGCTTCACTAAACTCACCTGGCCAATATCTCTGCAAGCATGATCGAAACACCTCAATGACTTGTGGATTTGCGTTCACTAATTTTAACTTGTCCCACCGTCGAAAGGTGGCACTGAAAAATGGAAAATCCACCGGCGTCGGTGGCAACTGGGACACTTGGCCGCCCATCTTTGCAACTGCGGCTGCGGGTGCAACGTTGCGTCACGTCGCTCTGAAAGCAGAAAGGGAGGCTTAATTGTTCTAGTTTAACGATTTTGTATGAACAACAACAAAACAACAAGAAGACTAGGGTAGGGCAGTAGCGAAAGCGGGACCTTGGGTGTTTGCCAAATTTTAGAGGGGGGTGTCAGGTGCCTTCTCGGTGAGGGGGGGGGGGGTGCACGGGCAGAAAAATTTCGTGAGGGGGCCGCACGGGATCGCACGGGTAATACCAAATTTTTGCCTTAGAAAAACACAGAAATTCTTGTAAAATACAGAATATTTTAGAAACAACAAAATCTATGCAGGTCAGTAGCGAAAGCGGGACCTCGGGTGAGGGGGGGGGGGGGTTTGCCTAATTTTAGAGGGGGGGGTCAGGTGCCTTCTCGGTGAGGGGGGGGTGCACGGGATGCAAATTTTCCTGAGGGGGGTTGCACTGGCAGAAAAATTTCGTGAGGGGGGGGGGGGCACGGGATCGCACGGGTAATACCAAATTTTTGCCTTAGAAAAACACAGAAATTCTTGTAAAATACAGAATATTTTGTGCAAACAAGCTGCTTGTTTGGTCAGAAACAACAAAATCTATGCAGGGACAGACACAAACGTCAAGAAAAATGCAAAAATTACGGTATTTTTGGAAAAAATTGAGATGAGATTGACCACCGTGAGGGGGGGGTGCGATCCCGTGTTTTCTCGCGGAGGGGGGTGGGGGGAGTCTAGTACCCGTGTCGAGGTAAAGGGGGGGAGGGGGGTACACGGGTATCTGCCCGTGCGTAATGCATCATTATTAAAACAGGTGCATGTGCAGTGGCGGTGGCCCCTGCCCTTTAACACAGGAAAGAAAAAAATGCAAAAACTAAATTGATCATTTTCACCTTATCAAAAAGGCTTGGCTTAGGATTAGGATTAGGTTTAGGATTAGGAACCTACAACGACTCATTGCAAGCAGTACCGAAGACGAGGGGGGGTGGGGGGGGTACACCCCCCCCAGAGCACCCGAGACCTCCGCGTGGGGGGGTGGGGGGGGGGGTCACGCGACACCCACCCCCCAAAACCTGACACTGGACCATCCACCCCCCCCCCTCGAAATTTGGTTGCCCCCCCCCCACCCCCCCCCCCCCTAGATGGACCTAAGTAACAGTGACACGACACCCCCCAAAAATTTTCTCGGACCACCCAAAAATCATGAATTTTTGCTCAAAAATCATGATTTTTTGTCTTTAAAGACCATAATATAAGCTAAATATATGATAACTTGACATTCTTCATTGTAATCTCAAAGATTTTGCAGCAAAATTTAGTGTTTTTCCTTCAAAATTTAAGCGAAAAAATCTCATGGGTGGGGTGGGGGGTGTGCACCCCCCCCAGAAAATTTTCTACAATAGTGCACACCCCCCCATGGCCCACGCCTGGGGGGGGTGTCACTGTACCATGACTGACACCCCCCCACTGAAAAATTTTCGGCACCCCCCCACGTGACGACACCCCCCCCCCCCCTCGAAAATTTGCTTTCGCCTTCGGTACTGATTGCAAGCAACCTCTGATCAGAAATCAAAAAAATCACTTTTAAGTATGTATACAAATCCTGCCCGTGCACGGGCAGGATTTTCGCGTAAAACTACAAAGCTAAACCGGAGCTGGAGCTGATCCCTGATCCCAATGTTTCACCCCTTCAACAAAGCTGTCAATCAAGGCACTTTCACTTTGTTAAAAAGGCTTCACTTAGGATTAGGATTAGGTTTAGGATTAGGAACCTACAACGACTTCATTAGGATTAGGATTGGGCTTAGGATTAGGAACCTACAACGACTTCATTGAAACCGAACTAAAACAACAAAACACACTGTAAACTTGGCTTTGGTTTAGTAATGTAGGCAAAGCGGATTTTCGGCTGAGGGGGGGGGTGGACCCCCCCCCTAGGGTTGTTAAACAAAAATGAAAATTTTTTTTTTTAAAAAAAAGTGATTGAAAAAAAAACAAAAATGCCGATTTTTTTTTTTTAAAAAAAATTCGAAAAATTTTCCTCTAATATGCTCTGAAAACCTCAATTTTGGCACAATTTTTCGAAAGTTCAACAAAAATTTTCTTTGATTATACCTCGTAAAACCTTTAGCAGTCGATTTTGGGCCGTTTTACCGACTGATTTTAGGCTTCGACAACATCTGCGATGAAGTTTTTGAGCGTCCCAAAGCTTAGCCTACCATTTCCGATGCAGATAAGGTGACGATTAGCCTCGCAGAGCGTCCGATTGTGCTCGCTGCACCGTTTGCAAGCGCTACGTTGTCTGGTTGCTGCTTCGTGTCGTGTCGTCGCGACACCATCAGAAGAATTGATCGAATTTCAAGGCGGTATGTTTGTCTTCACTTTAGCATTAGCTTAGCTGGGGACAATTAGTGACGTTTTGGAGGTCAAAACACAAGAAGAGGCATGGTGACGGTTTGGAAAAGGGGTAATTGAGGTCACCAAAACAAAATCTGCAAAGTTCCGCCATACGGGTGTCATTCGGGAGGCGCTTGCATATCATATGTGGTTCTTCGGACTCCCTGATTGATTTAGCACAACTTTGATTTTTGAATTTTTTTTTTAAAAAAAAAATTAAAAAAAAAAAACAAAAATGACGATTTTTGTTTTTTTTAACAACCCTACCCCCCCCCACCCCCCCGCACTTTCGCTACTGATGCAGGTACAGACAGTACCGTGGGCCCAAAAAAACTTCCGCGGGGGGGGGTAGGGTACCGTGGGGGGGGGGGTGCCGACCAAAAAGTGAGGGGGGGGGTCCAACCTATGGTAACGTGGGACCCTGATAATTTTTCGCTTAAATTTTGAAGGAAAAACGCTAAATTTTGCTGCAAAATCGTTGAAATTACAATGAAGATGGTCAAGTTATCATATATTCAGCTTATATTATGGACTTTATAGACAAAAAATCATGATTTTCGAAAAAATTTTTAGGGTGTGCAGAAAATTTGGGGGGGGGTGTCCGCCAGACAAAATTTCATGGGGGGGTGGGGGGGGTTCGGCCAAAATTTAGACGGGGGGGGGGGGTACGATGGGGGGGGGGGTGCCCGGTTTTAGGGGGGGGGGTGGCACGGTGCCCCCCCCCCCCCCCCACCCGGGCCGCGGGTGCTCGGGGGGGGCGCCCCCCCCCCCCCACCCCCCCCGTTCACGGTACTGGGTACAGACACAAACGTCAAGAAAAATGCAAAAATTACC
>JASANC010000671.1:0-31256 GCA_030248135.1 Theristus sp. LFF4_11 | reverse complement strand
GGAATCAAACACTTTGATTGATTCGACTCTACTCTATTATTTGTATTTCCTGTCATTAATACTTTGCATTATGCTTTGCACATAACATACGACTTAACCTCAACATTGCACTTTGCTCGTTTGTGTTCCTCCTTGCACGAAAGTGCTCACCAAAACTGCAACACTCAACTGAACAAAAATCACCTAAAATTTACTGTCAGACGCACACAAGGGCATGCTGTTCCTCGACAAAATAACGCGCTCAAAAAATCCCGCACCAAACCTAAACCAAACCCCCCAATCAAAAACTCCGTATTCTGCGCTGTTCTCACAGTGTCCTCAGAGTCACTGGGTTTGTTTGTTGCCGTGCTGCTTCTGGTCAGTGTTCCATCGGTAGACGTAAATAAAACCAATTTCGCCAAATAAAACGAATTGCAAAAACCGCTCCAGCCAAACACTCACGACTTCCGGATGCTCGTGACGAGATCGTACAGTTTGCTCGTCTGCTCCTGCACGAGCGCCAGACCGACCGGTGCGTCGCGCGCGCGCGCCACCCGCCCCCGTTGGCGTTTCCGCGGCGTCTCCTCGTCGCCCGAATCGTCGTCGATGATCTGCCGCTTGCGGCCTCTGCCCGGCGCGTCCGCGCTCGAGTTGGCTCCGCCTCCGCCGCCGCCACGTCCGCCGCGGCTGCCCCGACCGCCGCCACGACGCGGCCGACCTTTCTTCGGCGGCGTTTGCACGATCGGCTCGTCCTGGTTCGTTTGGTTTGTTTGTTTGTTTGCAGGGAACGTCCACCTTTCGTTTGTTTGTTTTTCCTTGCGCGATTGTTACCGTCAACTTGAGCACTTCCAGCTTCTGTGCATAATTTAGTAGACAGCCAGGAGACGTGTTTGTTGTCTGGTCATTTGGCTCGCCCTGCGGGGATTTTCGCCTGTCTCGTCTCGTGGGGTCGTGGAAACCCAACAATGAAAAATAGTATTTGCCAAACAGCGACAAAAATTTGCACTAACCAGCAACGTTACGCAGATGAGCCAGAGAATGACTAGCTAGCAAAGAATTCTGTAAATTCCTAATTTGAAGACAAAGCACAATGCCAAATCTCATACTGGCCAGTCACAAACACACTGGCACCGCACACACGCAATCGCACCCCACTGCGCGTGGGAGATCATGCCTGCCAGTGCGTTTGTGACTGTGCAACGTTCCACTGAACACTGAAGACGATTCCATCCAATTTCCCAAGCTCAATTCGCCCTACGTCTTCCGGCACGTCGTCCTCATCGAACTCCTCGTCGATCGATCGAAGCCACTCGCGATCGGTCATCAGATCCTGCGAGTAGTTGACCTCCTTCCGCTGGCGCTTGCCGTCCGACGCTGAACATTTTTTCAGCAATTTTCTCAATTGATCATCGAACAGTTTTTTTTTCAAAATTTCACCAAACCACTAAAATCAAGTGAACTCGTCGCGCGGAAAAATGCGAAAATCAACAGCGTTCAAACCAAAAACCGAGAAACCACGATGACGCACAGAACGCGCACACGATGCGAGTGCTAATATCAATTTTTTTAAGTTCAGCGACTGAATGCGTGTGCAGTCGCAGAAAGAAAACCAGTTTCAATCTTTCTGTGGCAATTCAAAATCGTCCAAGTGACTTTTGCATGGGACTCAGATCACTTTACCAATTTTGAATTGCCGCGTCGTGCATGCAGCTGCATTCCTATCTATGCGCGCATTGAGTCTCGGGGTCAAAAGAAAAGATCATACACATGCACATGAGTCCGTCTCTCATGCGTGTCTGTCTTTCACTGTGACCGTGCAACATGATTCCATCATAAAAAGGTGCCCTAACTTGCCACCAACCAAATATTCTCTCCTTATACGCATCGGCGACCGCTTCATCGGTCTCCTGCC
This sequence comes from Theristus sp. LFF4_11, assembly GCA_030248135.1. NCBI lineage: Eukaryota > Metazoa > Nematoda > Chromadorea > Monhysterida > Xyalidae > Theristus > Theristus sp. LFF4_11. Next base: position 29,365 of record JASANC010000671.1, on the reverse strand, counting down.
GCAGGAAGCACGCCGGCACCTCGTCATCTTCGAGGAGACGCGGACGCCGCCGATATTCGGTCGCCTCCTTGCGGCGGCGCTCGATGTCGAGACGCTGGAAACCGGGTGGAGAAAAAACAGTGAGTTTTCCGATCAGTCGATTGACCTGATATAGTCACGAACTGTGTTGCGTTCGAAGGAGGGGCGATAAGGTTGAATGATATGCGGAAAAGATGCGCAGCCGGAAAATACTGAACTCGCGCCTGCTACATTACGTTTTGATGATTTCCCATTTTTCCGATCTGTGCGCCCACGGCAAGCAACTGCATATTGCGACACGTTCGATCCAGATTGCCACCCTCCGAGAAGAGCCCGTTGCTGCGCCGGTGACGCGCACACCAACCTGGAACATGTCAAACTCCTCCTCCGTGCGCGCGAGCATCTGATTGATCATCTCGTCATCGGGCACGTCCACCTCATCCTCGTCGTTCTCAGTCTCCTGCATCAGTACGGCCTCGAGGAATTTACGACGCTCAGCGCCAGTCGAACGCTGGTCGAATTTGCCGGCCTGGAGAGAAAAAAACGGAAAAATGGATGGGAAAGATTGTTTTTTTTGTGGAAAAGATTGATGTGAAAATACAAGAGGATACCCGCTAGTCCACTAATATCGGTCAGAAGAAGACGCGATTTGTGGTAAAATAGGTAAAACAGCGAACAGGTCCTGGCCTAGCATAAATCTGGCGATGTTGCACACTGACAAACACGCAAGCAGACAAGCCGTGTGCGTTCATGTTTGTTTGTGTCTGTACGTCAATACTGATGCGTAGCATTGTCATTCCACACGAACGACGAATACCAAACAACATCCAGCGCCGACCTGTATGACTTTCTCGTCCATGTTCAGCTTGTTGCGTGCGGCAGCCAGGATGCGCTCCTCGATCGAGTTGACCGTCAGCAGACGCAGCACACGCACCTCGCGCAGTTGGCCGATTCGGTGCGCGCGGTCTTGCGCTTGCAGATCCTGCCGGCATGGGATGGGGCAAAGTGGCGATGTGCTGGACACTGGCCAGGGCACTGTGTGTATGTTCAAAGAGGGGGGGGGGTGGGTGAAAAGCCAATGCGCTTTCAATGACAAGACTTAGACAAAAAATATTGAAACGGGGCTGAACTTGACTGGTATGCAGAGGGGTTCGTTTCAATGAAAATCATTGGAACATGAGCTTTCCGAGCTGTGACAGCACGACAGAAATGTCTGCGGAATGGGAAAGTTCAGAACTGAAAAACTCGATCAATTCGCTCCAAGGCGACGGAAAAAACACTTCGAAGAAACCAGATTTATCACCACCCGTAACGGTATAATCCACAGTCCTGCCCATTTTCCATTTTCTCCATGAAGCACTTCAATTTTGTGCTGAATCCGTAAACAGCTAACACAAATCAGCATCACAACCCAATCACCCGTCACTGATGTCATGTCCCCGGACAACCGCTCCACCCAACCAACGTTTCCTTCCTCACCTGATGCGGATTCCAGTCCGAGTCGAAGATGATGACGGTGTCTGCCGCCTGCAGGTTCAGTCCGAGGCCGCCAGCGCGAGTGGACAGCAGAAAGATGAAATAGTCGGACTGCGGTTGGTTGAACTCGACCAATGACTGCGCGCGCAGCTCCTGACTGGTGCTGCCGTCCAGGCGGAGGTACTTGTAGCCTGAGATTTAAAGGAAAACGTTTTTTTTTGTCTCGCCACGATCTGATTGGCGTTTCTCGCGCAGCAGTCCCTTAAACTGAACTGAAATCGATTCCATCAAGTTGTTTTGGTTAGGGCAGTATTCACTGAAGACCAAAAGTTTGTGAGACCAGGTTCTTAAGGGGCATTCATGAATCAGTGTGACGGCGTAGCAATGTTTTAGCACAGCTACGCGGTCACTAAATACTGCTTCATGAATGCCGCTTTACTGCTGCTACCACTCGACACACAGTTTTAGGGTATCGCTCTGTCGTGAGTACCACACACCCAGTCACTCCTCTTCAATTGCGACACTGATGGACAAGATTCACAACAAAATACTGATTCGAGACTATAAACGTCCTTGTTTGAAGAAGCTGCGTTCCAAGCATAAAAAGTATCGAAGAAAGACGAAACCAACCGCAATAATGGAAATAATCCTCCATGATCGTCATCAGCTGTGTCATTTGGCAGAAGATCAGACAGCGGTGGTTGTTCGCCTTCAGTTTCGGCAGGATTCGATCCAACAATTCGAACTTGCCGCTGACACGGCAGAGGTCGCGACTGAAGAAAAGAAATGGCATTTGAAAAATAGTCGCAATTTCGAAAATAAGCAGATGAAATAAGATGAAATGAAATGAAAAATTGTACTTCTTTCAGTAAAATAAATTTATTGAATGGCCCTCTCCAGTTTGCTAATCAACTGACTCAAACAATCAAGTCAACGTTCATTTGTCGCACGCAACGTGATCAGTCATGAGTTTTCCTTATAAATTCAAACCACGCGCTCTGTTTTGGTTTTTATTTCAATTTTACGATAATTTTACTCTGGCGAAAAACGCAGACTGATTGTTGGTTCATAAGAAAGAAGCAAGAAAGCTTCGAATGAATCAGTGCACATGCCTATTAAAAACGTTATTTTCAGAATCAATCCTTTTGTGACCAAGTTGCAAACGCAACACAAATTAGTGGGGAAACGCGATTGCAATGATGCAAAAAACTGCGAAATCCGTCTAAAACATGCTGTACCCGGTGATTTCGTGGTCCCAAGCAGCCGAGCAAGACTGCTCGATCGACTCGAACAGGAACGGATGGTTGCACAGTTTGCGCAGGTGCATCACCGTGTTCATCAGCGCCTTCGTTTTCTAAAAAAAACAACCAAAAAATAACAGAAATATATTTATTCACCACAGGCTCTCAATCTAGTCAACAAAATTTGGACAGGAACACGGGAAATGATAAAAACGCTCATAAATCCAGGCCAGCGCGGAGATTAGAGGGTTCCACCTAGTTGCGAGTCGCGGGACGCTTAATAGTCCATACACCAAACTAAACCACCGCAGTTCAATATCAACGGGTTTCTGAAGCCAGTGGGGGAAGCTATCATTTCAATCAGCAAACTTTTCCAGTGCAAATGTGCGCCCCCACCAACACGCACCTCCTGTTCTCCGCCAAGCAGTATGCCCTTCTTCATGCTCTGATAGATCACTCGCTGCAGAGCGCTCATCTCGCACTGGATCACGTGCTCCGACTGAAAAAAAGCAAGCGAAAATAGTAGCGACATAAAAAAATAAATCTTTACAGCACAATTGTCGTTAGATCGTTTGATGCCAAACCGCACCGAATCAATCAAATTGATTATAGATGCTCTGCGATTCGGGCTGGTCAACATCAGAAGAAGAGGGGTGTGATGTGCCGTTCTCAGACCACTAAAGTTACAAAGACAATCCAAAACAGAGTCAAGACAGCCCATATAGCAACTGAAAGCGTCCTCTGTCCGGCCCTGGTGCCCGCCGCACTGACAATCCAGCGGGCACTCGTGTATTCTGCTTCTCCTAAACGAAGCCGCAAAACACCAAACTTCTGCGCACCTTCTCCGGCAACTGCGACTCCACCTCCTTCTTCAGCCGACGCAACAGGAACGGTCGCAGTACTTTGTGCAAGCGCCTGATGATCAGCATCGTCTCCTCCTGGTTCAGCTCCACCTTTTCGCCAGTCGTTGCGAATGGCGCGTTGAACCACTGCTCGAACGTGGTGCACGACTTGAAGATGGACGGAAGCAGGAAGTTCAACAGCGCCCAGAGCTCCGGCAGTTTGTTCTGCAAGAAAATTTTGTGATTTTTTTTGGGGTTTTGTTTTTACTCGAACAATCAAACTGGCGACTGACATTCTAGCAAATAGAAAATCTGACTGCCAGCCAACCCAACTGATCAATGGATCTACCGTATTCGATCTCGACACGATCTCATTCCAGACTTTCCAACACGATCAAATTCCAGACGTTGCCCGACCGTCAATAATGACCAGTGGACCACAAGTTTGTTGCATTCTTTCCTAATTTTTGTTTACTTTCCAACAACTCTCCTAGACCGTCACCGTCATATACCGTATTACCCCCAATAAACCCCCATGGGGGATTAATACGTCAGCGACTTTTAGGGGTGGGGGTTTATTGGTGGGGGGGGATTATTGGTGGGGGGGGTTTATTATACAAAAATTTCTAGGGGTGGGGTTTTGTTGAAAAATGGCAAAAATACCTTGCATGGCAGGCAAGAAAGTTGCAGAAACTTCTACTTTTCACAGAGATTTCCTTTTGTAACAGCCTTTTGTAATGAAATTACCATTAACTCATCCATTTGGGGCCTTTGGTAGCACAATTTCACCAATGTCACTGCATTCAGCCACTGAATTCGCTGGGTATGTGTTTCAAACAGGTTTCCAATTAACCCCCATGGGGGATTATTTGTGTGGGGGGGATTATTTGGAAACTGGTCGGGGGGTGGGGGTTTATTGGTGGGGGGGATTAATGGTGGGGGGGGGGGTTTAATGGGGGTAATACGGTATACCAATCTTTACAGACCAGTGCAGTGCCCACCAGTATCCTTCAAATTCATGAAAGTGCTCACGAAATCTCGCCGCAGTGCAACGTGTCTGACGCTAAATTGGTGCCGTCACCAACCACCGGGAAAAGCCAGCTCTTCACCAACCTGCAACGGCGTACCAGTGAGCAGCAGACGATGCGGCGACGTGTAGTAGGTGTTCAGGATGGTCGTCAACTTGCAGTGGTGGTTCTTCATGCGATGACCTTCGTCGACGATCATGTACTTCCAGTGCACCTGGAAGCTGGGTTTATTTTTTCAAAAAGTCGGTTCTGCATTTTGCAGAAATTTGGCAAAAAAATTCTGCAAATGAAATTTGGTTTCTGCAAATTTCAAAAACATGACGAAAATGGTTTTTGTGCTTGCTTGAAGTCATTTTTTTTGTTCTGAGCATCATTTCTTAACGATGCTCAGAATTGCATTTGCCAATTGCATCGTTTTACCGCAGAATTTTTCAAAGATTCAGAAAAAAAGGAACACCAAAACCAAACCAGATTACCAAACCAACCAAATCACCAATCATTCGTTTCAAATTCAACCTAACAACAACGCAATCAATATCAAATGAAATGAAAACTCTCATTGCTCAAATTCCGCAATCGAAGCGATGGCTTCGGTCGGTTCGACTTTCTCAAAAGTGCCGTTCACGGCGCTCTTTACTTTTACGTGGCCCAACGCAAAATGAATGGCCCATCGCAAAATGAATGGCCCATCGCAAAATGAATGGCCCATCGCAAAATGAGTAGGTTCCTAATCCTGAACCTAATCCTAATCCAAAGCGAAGCCTTTTGGTTAAGGTGAAAATGTTGCTTGCAATGAGTCATTGTAGGTTCCTAATCCTAAACCTAAGCCAAGCCTTTTTGATAAGGTGAAATTAATCATTTTCACCTTATCAAAAAGGCTTGGCTTCTTAGGATTAGGTTTAGGAACCTACGACTCATTGCAAACAACATTTTTCACCTTATCCAAAAGGCTTGGCTTTGGATTAAGAACCTACAATGACTCATTGCAAGCAACCTCAGATCAAAAATCACTTTTAAGAATGTATACAAATCGTTAGGCCATTCATTTTGTGTTGGGCCACTTATTTTGTGTAGGGCCATTCATTTTGCGATGGGCCATTCATTTTGTCTTGGGCCACGCATTAGTAAAAAGCGCCCAGTTCACTTTGTTCGGTTTGATTATGATTTTGTATCGCTTATTTGTTTTCATTCCCAGATACTGCATGCTTGCCCAAAGTTGTACTCGCACCAGAGAATTGAATTCGTTCGCATTTGAATTCTGATTCTGTTTTATTTTTCGAGTTCGAAATACTCCGATTTTATTCACGAAGGCAAAACAAAACGCCAATCATTGCGCTACAGCAACCGCCGAATCAGCTGTTTATGACAAAAAAACTGAAATTTCTTCTGTTGATGTGAAAGCAAGCGCCAAGCACAAAATGAATGTTGCAGAACCAAAGTTTGCATGCAAATCTGTTTCTGCAATTTGCAGAAATCCGTTGAAAAATTTCTGCAAACGCTCCAAAATTTCTGCAAAAAACCGATGTTTTTCTGCAAAAAAAACCTAGCCTGGAAGAGTGCGTTTTGTTGACGGATTGGTTTGATTGATTGATCGATTCGCATTACACCTTGAACTCCACCAGACCCGGAAGTTTTTCACTTCCATTAAAGTTCACAAAACTTCGCTTTTGACAAATTAAAAGTCTTGCAAATACTCAATTTCTGACGTTGACTTGATTTCTGAGCATTCTAATGGATCGAAATTGAGCGCACCTCACTATCTGTGGCAACCAATGAAGGGACCATGGAAAAACTCGATTCAAACGAATTCAAGATGCCTGATTTGACTACAAAGCGACAAATGAAAAAAACAAGGAGATAAATGGCCGAAAGTTTCCCGCATTTCGGTCTAGCCAGAATATACACAAGACGAATGACCTAGTGACGTGTCCCTGTTGAACCACTTGAAACAAGCTACCAGCACTGTCCACACGCGCGCACCTTGGCCAGTACAGCCTTGTCCTTCATCACGTAATCGTACGTCGTCATCAGCACGTTGTAATGCTTGCTGAAGTTCTTCAGTTTGTACGCCAGCGCGCGTCTCGCGTTCGGGTTGCCCTTGTACGCGACGCATGCGACCTGCGGCGCCCATTTCTCGAACTCCAACTGCCAGTTGCCGAGTGTTCTGCAATGAGTCGTTTGTTGTTCATGGGCCAGATGGGCAAGGTAATGACGCAATTTGGCCGATCGAGCAGACTCGGTCGGCTGTGGACGCTCTGTGGTTGCTGCGTCGTTGTCCACCAATGAGCGATTGCGGATGGACGTTTGAAACAGAATTCATTCATTCATTCATTTTATTTCGCAAAAAAAGCAGGAAACTACGATAGAACTGTATGAAAAGCATGTAGCGCGTTAAGCTCTCTGCTGTGCCGCTTTTCCGCAGATTCTTTCAACGTCATTACTACGTCTCCCTGGCACAAAAGGATAATAGTCAACTAGCATTTGAACTCAGCCAGTCAAAGATAAAGCAAAGCATCGCTTTTCTTTCTTTTTTTGCTTTCATGCAAGAAACTAAACAAAAAAATTCACAACTTACGACAGCGGCACGATGATCAGAAACGGGCCTGGCAGCTTCTTCCTGTCGATCAGATAGCAAATCAATGAAATCGTCTGAATCGTCTTGCCCAATCCCATTTCATCTGCCAAAATTCCGTTCAAATTGTTGTTGTACAGCGAGACGAGCCATTCGAGGCCTTTTATCTGAAAAATGGCATTACCAAAATCAAACATTTGTTTTTAAAGAGAAAAAAGTGCGGGCGAGTACTTGCTTTAACCGTTGTCTTATGACTTGTCCTATGACTCACAATTCCAACGTCACCAGTCACAAAAATACGCTATTCCGGTAAATCTGGTAATGTAGCCGGTCAGCTGATTGGCTGCATCATACGCAATGCAAGCAAGAGCCAATCAGCCAATTACAAGTTATCAGGCAAACAGCACGCTTCATTTGTTCGTCTTCAAAAAAATTTCCCGTTTTTACGGAGTCAAAAAAAACACTGAACCACCAGCCTGGTACGGTTTCAGTTGTCCGCCAATCAGCATTCGAGGCTGTTCCACGATGGCCTCTTTCACTCGGTGCACTTGAGCGTAGTAGGACACGATTTCTTCCTCTGGCTTTGTGTTGTACTCATCGTCTTCAGCGCGTGCTTTCTGAAAATTATGAACATCTTTTTTGTTTTCCAGTGCCGATTTTTAATTAAACGTGTACGTTGAATTTGCTGTTTGTAATTGTACCCATCCCCATACTGCCACACAACATTCAATGTAATCATGTTGTCGTCAAATTCACAACAAGCAGGTAAAGGTAAAGTCTCTAGAGACATTGCACTCGACTCGCTTCATTACACAGCACTGTTGCAGTCACAAACAAACACACAGGCACAAATGCTATATTGCGGAAGCGTGCGTGCCAGTGGATGTTTGATTGGGACTGTGCAATCACACCGCGTTTATAAAACCAGAGTGTTCTGTTTTCAGACAAGAACTTCAGTAGTGAAGAATTAAAATCACCATCAAATTAAAAAGCGCAAAACCAACAAACAATTTTCTCCCCCCAAACCAAAAGGGTGCCCCCATATTCCCCCCCTACCACCTAATACAAAACTTGAACACAAACTTAATCACGGAAGAACAATCAAACAACCCGAACCTGAATGATCGCCCGATTGCGCGAAGCCTCGTCATCCTCGGTCAGTTCGGTTTTCTCGCCCGATTCTGGTCGGCTGTCCTCCGATTTCTCCTCTTTTTTTGGCGACGACTCCTGCGGATTGCCATCGAAAGTTTTTTTTTGGCAGACTGTCGATTTTTGAAATCAATTCTGATTCTGTTTGTAGTCAATAACAAGAAATGAAGTTTAGAAGTGGGAAATACGAAATAGAAAGAAAGGTCCCACTCCCACCATATAGATGTTGGCATTTTATGCGGCCAAAAATGGATAGTGATTTTGCAGCCATAATGATACACAAAAAAATACCAAAACAATGGAAACACCACACACTGACCTGCGGCATCTCCTGTTCCGGCTCCGACAACGAATCATTATCCGAGTCACTGTCGGACGCCTCTTCACCCTCGCCGCCATGCTCGTCACGGGACACAACTTCGAATCTGAGAAAATCCGATTTTCGTTTGAAAATGTCTCAATAACAAAGCGCCACTAATAAGAAACTGTCGCTGCTGGTGGCCAGTGGGTGGTAGCGCGTTGGACTATTGTCGGTGCGTTTGGGGGATCGAACCCCGCCAGGCACTTAATGACGGAGAAAACTCGGTGGGCGCCCTACTCGACGACGTTCTGGACGCTACAAACAGCGCCAAAAATTACCGTTCGCTCGTAAGCGCACCAGATTCACATCTTACAAGGGCAAGAGACAAATTGAGCATGACACAAATGACTGTTTTCAATTCCAGACGTCATTTTTAATTCTTTTTGAAAAAAGTGTCCGCAGAAGAGCTCAGAGACGCGATTGTATCAACATCGAGTTTTCAGACTCATTACAACAGCACTATTTATTAATCGCGAGTCATCATTGCGTGTAATCAAAATGCGCAACAGTGGGATTTGAACCAGTCATATTTCGGATGATAGTCAGACGTGCTAACCGCTGGACCACATATGTGGGCATAAACTGTGTACAAAATTACGACATCAAATAAACCAAAAAAACTAGGGATAGACTCGAAAACGCCACAAACGCACCCAGGGTGTGTTTCGAGCCACGCATCCAACTGCGACGCCTTCGGCGCTCGTTCGCCGTGCAAAATTTCGCCACTTTGCGTGTTGCGCACTTTCACCGGCAGATCGCCTGGAAAGAAAAATGGAAGTTTTTACTAAAATCAATTATGTTGCTTAAAGGCTCTGCTCTCTTCATTCCGGTCCGTCAATGATAGAAGTAGAACTTAGACAAGGCGACGATGTGTCCCTCTCCAATCGTAGAGTTTCGGAAAGTTTCAGTGCTTTTTTAGTTGTTATCGTGCAGAATTTACAGCGGCTTTCATAGTTAAGATGTTTGCGCAATAGAAATGCCACAAAAACATTGGCGCTGAAGCAAACTCCACAAAAAACATTGACTGAATGAACCTCCACAAAAACATTGGCCAAATGAACCCCCACAAAAACATTCGCGGTTCACACCACCTGACCTGTAATCGTCTCATCCATCATCGAGTTGTCCATCATACTGTTCGACATGTTCGAGTTTTCGCCCTCGCCAAGCTGGGCGGCCAGTCGCTGTTGGTACTTTTGCTCCTCGCGTTCGCGACGCTGCAAACAAAAGTGAACAAATGCATTTTGTTACAGTTTTTTCGTGATTCGTTGACATTGAGAAACAAAACACAAAAACTGCAAAAAAATCGACCCACTTTCTGCTCGCGTGCCGCGCGGCGCTCCGCCTTTTTTCGGTTGCGTTCCGCCTGTTGGTGTTCTCGGACGAGGCCTACGAAAGAAAACGAAGTTATTTACTGAAGAAATCCGCTCAAGTTGACAAAATCTAGTCATAAAATTAGTTGGCTAACAGTCGTTTTTTTCGCAGTTAACAGCAAATTGTTACGCCAAAATGCGTGAGTCAAAAACTGCGGCTGCACGTTGACGAGTTACGACAAGGATCTCACTTCAGACAACCCTGATTGCCAAGGATTGTTACTGTCAACACATTGCATTACGACTATAACTCAAAAACATAGAACTCTTCTTGGTGACAAACGTTGAAGCAACATCATGTCAGGACCCAAACTCAAATTCTCGCAAGAATTCAATCTCTGACGACAACGGTTGAAACAACAGCACAACAAAACAAGGGCCAATAAGTCCGCGGCTCGATACCAAAAACTCCCGAGACCCCCGGTTAGCGATTCGAATCCTTCAACCAATGAACTCCCAGCCACAACACCGCACGCTCAACACGACAACAATGAATTTGGGTCTTTCGAATTTCATGCTGTTCATACAGTTTTATCGGATTTTCCTGCTTTTTCGCGAAATAAAATGAATGGACGCCTACTCACCAGTCAAACTGCTGACGTACTCATCCGTCTGCTCGAGCAGGAACACCAGTCGTCTGTCCTTCTTCTGGTCGAGCAACTTGCGGTAGCCCTCCTCATCCTCCTGCATCAGTTTCTGCATTCGATCGCGCTCACGACGCTCCTCCTCCTTCTTCTTCTCGCGCTCCGTGTTCTGGTGGTACGTGACGACGGCGCGGTTCGCTTTCTTCAACTTCAGCTCGTTGTTCCGGTGGTAGTCCTTGAAGTCGCGCACGTGCTGCAGCAACGCCGTCAAGAACTCCTGAAGCAGGTGGACGTCCAGCATGAGGACAAGTCACAGCAAACAATGACGAGACAATACTTGGTGTGGGGGGGGGGCACCAGTTCCGTTTCACGGCACCAGGTGACATTTGAGAACTGCCCGTTTGTGAATGCCGATTTTTTACTTTTGCTAAAAAACGCTTTATTTCGGTGAAATTCCTTGAGATTGTCCGGAACATCCTGGCGCCATATTATCAAGACTCACACAGACACAGCCAATCAGCGCGCATCTAATGCGGCCAATCAGTGAGTTGCAAAGGAAAAAAACACCTTTTCCCGATTGGATGAAGCAGTAGTTCACATCTAGCAAAACCAGCTAAACAGCACGAATCTAATTCAGATTCAGTTCGGTCATTTACACCGTCGGCAGGCAAGAAAGTGGCGCAAAAATTCTCAAAAATTTCACACGAACAATCGGTCTGAATACTCTGAAACCACAAAAAACCTCCGGGCCCAACCTGATGGCGTTGTCGTCGCTTTCGCTCCTGCTCCATCTTCTGCTGTTTCTCCAGTTTCTCGGTCACGCGCGCTTCGCGCAGCGACTGCTTCTTCGTTCGACGGTATGCGGCCGGATTGAGCGCCGTCTCCAGCGTCGTGTCGCGACGCATCGACGACACGATCTCGCGGCGGAGCTGCGATGAAAACTGGATTTCATGAAACCAAGCCGATGTGACGTTAAGGGCGCATGACAACCGGCTGACTGGTAGCAGGCTTCACTTGAGTTGGACAGGCTGTCAGCTTGCAAAGGTGTGAGCGTGCTGAAGGTGCTTTTCTGAAGACAGGGCAGTGCAATCTGTTACAATCTTTTTGTCGGCTTGTTAGTCTTCAGATCAAACTCAAACACCAGAACCCATCTGTATATGTCTGGTCAAAGTACCAACAAGCAGTGAAAACAATCTGTTGCAAAGAATTTTTTCGAAGCCATATTCTCACAATCCTATCCTTTTTTTGCTTTGAAATGAGAAAAGTGTGAAGAGGCGAGTTTTCGTTCTCTCCGCTTTATCATACCTGTTTCTGGACGTTCAGTAAACGCAGCGAGCGTAATTCGATTTCGGCCTTCACTCTCAACTCCGGACTCAACGTCACTATAAGTGATTCGAGTTCGTTTATTCGATGACCGATACGATTGGCGATTCTGGAATTTAAGCAAGTTTTCAGCAAAATTTATAATTTCAACCTCGTCTTAACCACACCATCAACCAATTTTGGACGCAACAAACTGATCGGTTACTTTTGAATTCGAAACAACTAACACGCTGATTGGTCAGACAGAATGGCAGCCTTGTGCTCAGTATACAAATCATTAATCAAGCCCCCCCCCCCATTAAAAAACGGTGAAATACCCACATCACGAAAGCTCGAATCTAATTATCTACATGAACTTGTTTTCGCAAGACCCAACGACCAATCCCGCACGATCCAACCCCCCCCCTCACCCGAGCCCACCACCAACCGATTCTCCCGTGCTCTGAGTATTTCGGCCGGATCCAGACCGGGCGGCTTCGGAACGGTCGTAATGCGATTGGCGCGCTGTTGATGGAGCGTCAAGATGTTCAGCAGGTTGTACGGCAGCTGTTCGCCGTTGTCGCCCTTACCCGGACACGTGAACGGCTCCGGTAGTAGCGAGAGCACTTTGCGGCGCTCTGCTTCTGCGAAAAACAAAATGGAAAATAAAAATTAGATACGATTAGGGAAGTACGAGGCAAACGCTGTCGAGCGATCGTTTGGAGTCACCCAACCAACCTCGCAGCGTCTGGGTGCCTGGGAAATAGGGATGAAAAAACGTTTTTAGGGCGTTTTTCTCGAGAATCGCTTTCCAGCTTCAGAATAGTGCTCTGGATTTTTCCAAACACATAAGTGAGCAAGAAAAGCTGGATAAAACCTGTTCTTGTCGGTTTTGAAAAAAATAATCAAAAGCGTTGTATTTACCGCACCATTGAGTGGTGGATTCGACGACTGAAATTTTGAATTTGTTTCGACGACTGAAAATTCAGATTTTCTATTCAGATTTCGTGCCATATCTACTGTGAAAAAGTGACTCGGCTTTAAATGATTTACGACAACGAATAGAAACACAGTATAACAACAACAACAGACTTTCGAAAACGACTGCAACCAAAAAAACCCCGACATACCAGTCTTGTGCGGCTGCATGGCGCTCTGCATGACGCCCGGCGGCACCGGCTGTGAGCGAGCGAGCATTCGGTAGACGCTCACTTGCGCCCGGAGCTGGCCGAGTTGCTCCGGCGTGACGCCGGCGTCGTTTGCCGCCGCTGCGACGACGCTCGTTGCGTCGAACTGTTGCTGTTGTTGTGGTGGTGCTGGTGCAGGCTGCAGTTGCTGCGCGCTACCGGGCGGTGGTATCGGTGATGCCTACAGGATGCGAGTGGTAGTGTGAAACGTGCAAAGCTTTGCTGAACACGTGTGTTGTTTGCGGGAGTTTGGGTAAATGGCGCAAATTTAGGGGTGGTCTGCATGCTAACCCTATTGTTTGGACATCTCAGTTGAGCACACAAGGCAAAAAAAACTGTCGTTGAGCATCGTTTTTACGCATATATGCGTGTCCACCAGCCAACACAAGCATATTTGTTAAAAAAAACGAGTGCCGGCCGCTGTTTCGTGCTGCCATTACCACCCTCGGCACGCGAAATATTTTTGAGACTGTGCCGTCTGGCGACTTGTCGAACTGATGAACCCGGGGGTCGCCGCGGTCTTCGCTTACCGGGCGAACTGGCAAAAACAGCGTGTCCAGCTTTCGCGGTGTCAGTCCGCAAACCACAAGGCAAAAACTGTCGTTGAACATCGTATTTACGCATATATGCGTGGCCACACAAGCCCACCCAAGTCCGGCGTTTTCAGACTCGCGGTTCGAACAACCATTTCAAGGTCAAATTATCACACTAGTCTGCAAGCACTTTGGTAATGTTCCGGAAAACAATCGAACCTGATACGTCATCGGCTGTTGCTGTTGTTGTTGCGGATGGCCCGGTCCCGGTCCCGGGCCAGGCGGGGGCGGCCCCATTTGTGCGTGCTGCGGCGCATATTGTGGGTGCATTTGTTGTTGTTGTTGTTGTTGCGCATAATATTGTTGCTGCTGTTGTTGTGCGTCCATTTGTGCTTGCTGAGTGCCAGGCGGCGGCATTTGTTGCTGGGCTGATAAAGAAATTGAAAGAATGTACGCAACATTAGTGGTGGCGAAGATACTGTGTGATAGGAATGTCGTGGTGGAACTGTAAATTCCAGGCAATCTGCTGATTGGCTGCTGCTTTTGAACATGGCTATTTGATTGATCCGATCAGCTTGATGCAGCGAAACAGCATGCCCAGATTGCTAAAATTACAGTGATCCTGCTTACTGAAGACTGGAGTGTCGAGACGAGAAGCGTTTTTAGCTAGCCAGACTGGCACTGGAGAAAACAAAACAAAAAAAGGCTGCGAAAAAAACCACAAAAGCAACGAAAACTACATCGTAATCGTTTCGCAATGGCGACCATTTGCCTGTATCGCGGGTCGTCACCACTGATGCCCTGCTGTTGCATTTCCATGATCGTCTGAAATTAGAAAAGTGGTGACCAAAACTCCGCATCGAAAAAAACTCAACAAAACAAGTTTGCCAGTGTACAAAGTTGCACCACCGCCGTTGCTTAAATTTGGATGTTGGTTTGGCTGTTCAACTCAAACCATCAGAAACACAAACCCACTTGACAAAAAAAAACGACACACCAAAAACAGCAACTGCAACAACACCAATCTTCTGCCAAACGTTTCATCCGATTTCAATCACCTTGTCCACTTTCTCCAGTTCCGCTCGCTGCTGCTGTGGCGACGGCAACGGCTGCTGCGAGCTTGGCGGTGCCGGTTGCGGTGGATGCATGTACACCGGCGGACGGTAGGGGTCAGGCTGGCCGGGCATTGCTGGCTGTTGGTGGTGGTGGTGCATCATTTGTTGTTGTTGTGGTGGTGGTGGCTGTTGTTGTTGCTGTTGTTGTGGTGGTGGCTGTTGTTGTTGTTGTTGTTGTTGTTGTTGCGGAGCGTACTGCATTGGGGCGCCCTAGAAAAATGAGACTTTCTATGAAACCGAAATTTCCGAATTTGAATGAGCGCTGTGTGAAATGCCGCTCAATTTCGTTCTCTGATTGAAACTGGATGTCTTATTCTCTTGCGGTCTCCCGTCGGGTCGATCGATGCGACCAATCAACCATCCAATCAGTGAGTTGTGATTGAATACCACATACCACACGAAAAGGGTCTGCTAAAACGGGCTTGCATGATGAAAATGCAAAGGAATAAAAAAACGAGAGCGAAAAACTTGTGGAGTGATAAACAAAAAACTGAACCGGCTGCGGTTGCTGGGGATGGTGATAGTAAACGTGTTGCTGTTGTGGTTGTCCCGGGTACGGCTGAGGTTGATAATGTTGCTGTGCGGGGGGCTGCTGTTGATGATAAACCATTTGTTGTGGCGCGCCTTGTTGGTAGTATACGGCCTGTCGAAGTAAGAAAAAATGTCGAAGCAACCTGGGAACCTGGTGATTTGTCTGTCTGAGAACGCAGGTGGTGTGTGCGGGCGTGGGAAACGTCAAACGTTTGTTTTTTACCTGCGACGACGGCGGCATTGCCTGTTGCGTCTGCTGCGCCACCATTTGCTGCTGATGCTGTTGCTGTGGATCATACTGCATCATCGGAGGACCCTATTTTATCAGCACGTCCTTGTTTGAAAATTCAAATATTCTCTCATATAATTCAAAAACGTCAAAGAAGGAACACTGTTTCTGAAAAAATTCTTACCTGCATTTGCTGCTGACTGTACATGGGCGGCTGTTGTTGCGGCATTGGCGCCTGCTGCACGCATGTTGGCTGTTGTATCTGCGACATTTCTTTTTTTCGGATGAAGAACCGCTACTGTGTTGCTTTGGAAATGTGAATCAATTCGATTGACGGACGACGTCGACGACAGCCGGGCCCGCCCATAACAAAGGGATTTAATAAAATTTCTTGAATTGAAAACAATCCAAATCCACGTTGTTTGATCGATCCCCACACGACGACGATCCCACCCGATTCACCGTCTAGGTTTTTTCAAAAAGTTGTTCTGCAATTTTGCAGAAATTTGGCAACAAAATTCTGCAAGTGAAATTTCTGGGTTTTTTTCAAGATTCAAGATTTTATTTAACGCGCAGCTCCTTCAACAAAACACAATGATAAAGAATTAACATGACAATTGACAAAATTATCAAAAAAATGAATGAAACAAACAACGGCCTTTAACAAAACCACGGAGGCAACACGGAACACGGAGGCTGCATGCACTAGGGTTGTTAAAAAAAACAAAAATCGTCATTTTTGTTTTTTTTTTTAAAAAAAAATTTTTTTTTTAAAAAAAAAAATTTCAAAAATCAAAGTTGTGCTAAATCAATCAGGGAGTCCGAAGAACCACATATGATATGCAAGCGCCTCCCGAATGACTCCCGTATGGCGGAACTTTGCAGATTTTGTTTTGGTGACCTCAATTACCCCTTTTCCAAACCGTCACCATGCCTCTTCTTGTGTTTTGACCTCCAAAACGTCACTAATTGTCCCCAGCTAAGCTAATGCTAAAGTGAAGACAAACATACCGCCTTGAAATTCGATCAATTCTTCTGATGGTGTCGCGACGACACGACACGAAGCAGCAACCAGACAACGTAGCGCTTGCAAACGGAGCAGCGAGCGCAATCGGACGCTCTGCGATGCGAATCGTCACCTTATCTGCATCGGAAATGGTTGGCTAAGCTTTGGGACGCTCAAAAACTTCATCGCAGATGTTGTCGAAGCCTAAAATCAGTCGGTAAAACGGCCCAAAATCGACTGCTAAAGGTTTTACGAGGTATAATCAAAGAAAATTTTTGTTGAACTTTCGAAAAATTGTGCCAAAATTGAGGTTTTCAGAGCATATTAGAGGAAAATTTTTCGAATTTTTTTTTTTTTAAAAAAAATCGGCATTTTTGTTTTTTTTTTAATCACTTTTTTTTTTAAAAAAAAAAATTTTCATTTTTGTTTAACAACCCTACTGCGGTTGGCCTACATAGGGAAAGAAATATTTTGTACTAAACAGCAAAAAGAAAACCAGAGCGTGAATTATAAGCAATCACGCTTTAGAAATAGAAATAGACGTTTTAGAAAGGTGTGGCAACCAAATCATTAAGTTTTTTGTTTAGTTTTTCAATCAAAGATAAGTAGATAACAAAATGCATTTCCATGTTCAAGAAAACTTCTTGAATCAAGGAACGTGGCGCTGAAGAAGCTGAAAACAAAGCGGCGACGCCATTCACGTGTTTTCGACCGTTGTCCGCGATCCCAATGGCAAAAAGGTCGTCCTGATTGGTTGACCCAGAAAAAACGAACACACGACACGGTGAATGGTTGCACGTTGCACGAGACCACGAACATAAACAGAAAACTTA
This sequence comes from Theristus sp. LFF4_11, assembly GCA_030248135.1. NCBI lineage: Eukaryota > Metazoa > Nematoda > Chromadorea > Monhysterida > Xyalidae > Theristus > Theristus sp. LFF4_11. Next base: position 11,985 of record JASANC010000671.1, on the reverse strand, counting down.
AATGATGGTCGGTTGGTTAATCACGCCCTTGGGAAGCCCAGAAAACAAATGAAACGCGAATTTGATACGCTGGTTGGTGGTTGCACCAGGCTATCAGTTACCATGACGAAGAAATTCTGGACGCACATTATTTTGATCGGTTGTTCAAAACTTTGTGCATTATCATTTGAAAATTTGTGGCGAAGTTCAACGCTCAAAAAATCATTGGAAACGACAGAATTCAGAATTGGAAGTTGATTTATTGTTTTGAAAATTTTAATCCACTATTTTTAGCAACGTCGTTCAAAACTCAATGCATTTTCAGAATCAAGTGAAAGTCAAACGGAACAGAAGGATCGTAAACAGAACAGAAGAACAGAACAATTTTTTGCTTGCACTCTGGATGAGGAAGAGGGAACAAACAGATAGACACAGAGCTCACAGCCTTTGGAACAAACTGGTGACTTGAAGGAGAAATCGATAAATTTAACGATGAATGGAATCGTTCAACGTTCTGCTTTGTTTTCTAGTTTATTTACCGCATCGACAAGCTTTACAGATGGGTTCCCGACACCTCTCCATAGATGGGTAGATGCTGTGAGTGTGCAGCAGCGGCACCCGTACCAGTGGAATGGATTTTTGACGAAGATGCATGTGCATTTCTTTCATAATGTAGCACTCCGGGAGGCTGCACTAGGGTTGTTAAACAAAAATGAAAATTTTTTTATAAAAAAAAGTAATTAAAAAAAAACAAAAATGCCGATTTAAAAAAAAAAAAATTCGAAAAATTTTCCTCTAATATGCTCTGAAAACCTCAATTTTGGCACAATTTTTCGAAAGTTCAACAAAAATTTTCTTTGATTATACCTCGTAAAACCTTTAGCAGTCGATTTTGGGCCGTTTTACCGACTGATTTTAGGCTTCGACAACATCTGCGATGAAGTTTTTGAGCGTCCCAAAGCTTAGCCTACCATTTCCGATGCAGATAAGGTGACGATTCGCCTCGCAGAGCGTCCGATTGTGCTCGCTGCTCCGTTTGCAAGCGCTACGTTGTCTGGTTGCTGCTTCGTGTCGTGTCGTCGCGACACTATCAGAAGAATTGATCGAATTTCAAGGCGGTATGTTTGTCTTCACTTTAGCATTAGCTTAGCTGGGGACAATTAGTGACGTTTTGGAGGTCAAAACACAAGAAGAGGCATGGTGACGGTTTGGAAAAGGGGTAATTGAGGTCACCAAAACAAAATCTGCAAAGTTCCGCCATACGGGAGTCATTCGGGAGGCGCTTACATATCATATGTGGTTCTTCGGACTCCCTGATTGATTTAGCACAACTTTGATTTTTGAAATTTTTAAAAAAAAAAAATTAAAAAAAAAACAAAAATGACGATTTTTGTTTTTTTAACAACCCTAGGCTGCACGCTTAACAAAACCACGGAGGCAACACGGAGGCTGCGTGCAGCTAAAGTGACCCATATTTTATATGCACACAACACGCTGCGCACCTTTAACAAAACCACGGAACACGGAGGCACGCGGATTTGGGGAGATTTGGGGACAGGACAAATCCGTCCCCCTCCAAAAAAATTATGTTTTTGTTAAATAAATAAATAAATAAATAAAAGCGCAATAAAGCAAAGCAAAGCTAAATGTCAAAACTAGACTTCAAGGATTACGGTAGCTCTCCAACGGGTCTCGACACGATTTTTTAAAAACGTCCCTGATTGCCAGCAAAAGCTACTCTATTGCTGGACACCGTTCATATGATTGTAACAAACAGTCTTTTGTATGAAGTTCGGGCACACGGGTTACGGTAGCGGTAGTTTTGGGTCTTGACACGAAGTTGCTGAAAACTACTTTGTTTCTTGCGAATAACAGTTGAAACCATTTAGAAACATGCCGCATTATCACAGAACGTCAAAAATCGGATTTTAAGGAGTACGGTAACTCTGCTGTGGGTCTCGACACGATTTTTTTAAAAACGTTCTTTTATTGCCAAGAACTGTTACTAGAATGGTGGATACCGTTCACATGATTGCATGAAACAGTCATATGTCTGAAGTAAGGTCCCACGGGTTACGGTAGCTGTAGTTCGGTCTTGACACGAAGTTGCTGAAAACTACTGTGAATAACAGTTGTTTCTTGCAATCATGTGAACGGTGTTCATCAATTTAGTATTTTCCTGGCAATAAAAGGCAGTTTAAAAAAATCGCGTCGAGACCCACACAGCAGAGTTACCGTATTCTTTGAACTCAAGTTTTGACATTTTGTGAAAACGCTGCGTGTTTCTAATTGGTTTCAACTGTTATTCGCAAGAAACGAAGTAGTTTTCAGCATCATCGTGCCAAGACCCAAAACTACCGCTACCGTAACCCGTGTGCCAGAACTTCAAACAAAAGACTGTTTGTTGCAATCATATGAACGGTGTCCACCAATAGAGTAGCTTTTGCTGGCAATCAGGGACGTTTTTAAAAAATCGTGTCGAGACCCGTTGGAGAGCTACCGTAATCCTTGAAGTCTAGTTTTGACATTTAGCTTTGCTTTGCTTTATTGCGCTTTTATTTATTTATTTGTTTATTTAACAAAAAACATAATTTTTTTGGAGGGGGACGGATTTGTCCTGTCCCCAAATCTCCCCAAATCCGCGTGCCTCCGTGTTCCGTGGTTTTGTTAAAGGTGCGCAGCGTGTTGTGTGCATATAAAATATGGGTCACTTTGGCTGCACGCAGCCTCCGTGTTGCCTCCGTGGTTTTGTTAAGCGTGCAGCCTCCGTGTTCCGTGTTGCCTCCGTGGTTTTGTTAAAGGCCACAAACAACTATCATATCACTGTTTTGTATCGGGTGCCGGATGTGGGCAAGAATTGCCCGCTGGAGCTTCTTTTTTAAAACGCACGCGCACCTCGCATCCGCATGCTCATGCTCATGATCAGTACCGAAGGCGAAAGCAAATTTTCGAGGGGGGGGGGTGGCGTCTCGTGTGGGGGGGGGGGTGCCGAAAATTTTCCAGTGGGGGGGTGTCAGTCATGGTACAGTGACACCCCCCAGGCGGGGGCCATGGGGGGTGCACTATTGTAGAAAATTTTCTGGGGGGGTGCACACCCCCACCCCACCCATGAGATTTTTTCGCTTAAATTTTGAAGGAAAAACGCTAAAGTTTGCTGCAAATGAAGAATGATTCTTCATTGTAATTTCAAAGATTTTGCAGCAAACTTTAGCGTTTTTTCTTCAAAATTTAAGCGAACAAATCTCATGGGTGGGGTGGGGGGTGTGCACCCCCCAGAAAATTTTCTACAATAGTGCACCCCCCATGGCCCACGCCTGGGGGGGTGTCACTGTCCCATGCCTGACACCCCCCCACTGGAAAATTTTCGGCACCCCCCCCCCCACGTGACCAGGGGTCGAGATGGGGGGTGGGTGGGGGGGGGGTACCCCCCCAACCAAGTCGACACCCCCCCCCCCACCCCGGCAACCCCCCCCCCCCCAAATTTTGGTCAAAATACCCCCCCCCCTCTCGAATTTGGGGGGAGGGGCAGACCCCCCCCTCCCAGATTTCAACCTTCCAAACCCCCCCCCCCCCCTACCAAATCCTGACCGTCTGACCACCCCCCCCCCTTTTGATTTTGACTTTCGATGGAGACATTTTCTCTTGTATATCTCTATATTTCTCTCATTTGTAGGTATCTACAGTAGGGCCGAATAAATAAGGCAGTCCTTGTATTTTCCATCAAGGTGGGATCAGTCGCAGACTAGGAGTTGCCTTTTTCAAAAATGCCAAGATAATTACCAATCGTGTGTGCAAGTGAAAAAGAATGAACAGCAGAGCACGAGTAATCAATTCGTTTAAAAAGACGCGTCAAATTTGACAGACAATTGGGTTTTTGAACGTCTTTTTTCTTTCATTCAAATTTCGCGCGCTCCTTGCACCCTGAAAAAAGCTGCCATGTTTAATCGGCCATTCTGTATATTATATGCATGTTTGTATCTCAATATATATTGTATGTTTTTTTGCATACGTACCACTTTGTTATACATTTACCACTTTGTACGTCAATGTTTTCAATACTGTACTTCAATATCAAGTCTCACCCGTGCAGCGTGTCTCGTTCGTGTAGCTTTCAGATGTCCCGACCCGAACGAAAATCAAAGCAAAATGTATGACTAGAGACTAGAGAGAGGCCTTGACTGGATGCTGTGGTTTCTAGCACTTTTATTCAACAACTTTTGGTTCGACCCCCCCCCCTAGAATTTTCGGTCTCGCTCGGGAACCTACCCCCCCCCAACCAAATCGACCCCTACTAGCTATTTTTTGCCCAGACAATGTCATCGTCAAGAAAAAATTTTGGTCCGACCCCCCCCCCCCCTAGAATTTTCGGTCTCGCTCGGACCCCCCCCCCCTAGAATTTTCGGTCTCGCTCGGGAGCCCCCCCCCCCCCACGTCGACCCCCCCCCCCGGGACGACCCCCCCCCCAACTTTGGGCGGACCCCCCCTCGGATTCGCCAAAAATCGGGCTCGACCCCTGGAAGAATGTCAAGTTATCATATATTTAGCTTATATTATGAACTTTAAAGACAAAAAATCATGATATTTGAGCAAAAATTCATGATTTTTGGGTGGTCCGAAAAAATTTTTGGGGGTGTCACTGTTACTTAGGTCCATCTAGGGGGGGAGTGGGGGGGGGTGTCTAGCAAATTTCGAGGGGGGGGTGTGGATGGTCCAGTGTCAGGTTTTGGGGGGTGGGTGTCGCGTGACCCCCCCCCCCCCCCCCCACGCGGAGGTCTCGGGTGCTCTGGGGGGGGTGTACCCCCCCCCACCCCCCTCGTCTTCGGTACTGCTCATGATCCACTAGCGCACGTGCACACGCTCCGGCCCCAACAAGAACTTGTTCAAAACGCAATTGTTCAGACATCTTCCTTCTGGAAAAGGCTTGGCTTAGGTTAGGATTCGGTTAGGATTATGTTAGGCGTAGAATTAGGCTTTAGGATTAGGATTTAGAACTAGGTCCGTTTTAGCAATGTCCGACAACGAGTGTGTCGGTTTTTAGAAAAGAAGGGCAACCGAATTGCCCATGTCTTTACCCTAAAACAAGCTGAAGTTGAAAAACATTTTGAGGGCACAAACTTTATCAAAAAAAACTCAATTCACACACAAAACGAGAACCGAAAACTGAAGAACCCGAAACACTCAACAAACAAAAAACTTCAATGAGCGGCTTTCTTAAACACAAGATTAAGAACAGCAACGACGCCTGTGACGGCTCAACACTATGATGAAAAAACCAAAAAAACAAAGAAACAAGTCTATGAGCTGTCTCTTCATTCATCATTTTATTTTATTTTGTTTGTTTATTTTGGTTTTTTTTGTTTTTTTTTCTTTTTTTTGCACATTTTTTTTCTTTTCTTTTTCTTTTTTTTTCTTTTTTTCTTTTTTTAAGAGACGCAGAAACAGACATATCGCAAACACACAAAGGACTCTTAAAACAGTAAACAGTAACACACTAAGACACATACCAAAAAACGACCCGAAACGCACTGAACATAAACGAAGCAACCGAAACAAAAAAAACCGAGCCAAGTCAAACGAGAAAAAAAATCTGAGCTAAACGGAACACAACAAAACGAACTCAAAAATCAAAAATGAAAAGATGCAGAGTCGAATTTCTCGCGAACACAGGAAATGATTCTTGAACCAAGCACATAAAAAAGACGAACCAAAGCAAACTGAACAAAAGCACAACAGTCGAAACAAAACGATGTATAATCATACCTAGCAAAAACATAATCGAAAAATGTTTTTGTAATTTGTAAATCGAAAATGGTTTCTGCAAATTTCAAAAACATGACGAAAACAGTGGCGAAAGCGGGGCCTCGGGTGCAGTACCGTGGGCGGGGGGGGTGGGGGGTACACCCCCCAGAGCACCAGAGACCGTCGGGTAGAGATGTCAAAAAAATCCGAATTTTTTTTAAATTAAAAATTAAAAATTTTTTTTTGCAAGTTAGGTTTGTTCGAAGCGTCTTGTCGAGCTGAGTTCAGCTAGACTATTTTCAGAACGATCCGGAAAACTATAAGAGCGAAAATCGTGTTTTATTGAAATTATGTCCATTTCATAGAGGGAAAGTTGCATTTTCAACAGTAAAACAGGACTCGTGCGCGTTGGGAAATCGATAACATGAGCAGCCAATACGAGCCCAGAACTGCCGTGTATGTTTTGTTACTCGCAGAGCCACACCCTCATATATGGAACTTGTAACATCAGCCGCGTGAAGCAAACAAAACTGACTGTGACCAGACCAGACACGTTTTGATTCAATATTTGAATTTCCCGCCAAACAAAAACATTTTTTTTTATATTTGCAACCTGTTGCCAGCCAACTACGTTTATTTTGGCTAATTTTGGGCCAATTTTTTTTGATTTTTTCAAATTTTGGAGCACTTTTTCAAAAACTTCGGGTCTGTAGTTTTATCAAGGCTTTTCTGGTCTAGACCCGACCCGATATCGGGTCTGTAGTTTTATCACACAATTTTTATCGGGTCGGGTCTGGTGCAGGTCTGTAGTTTTATCAATGCCCAAATCCTTGAAATTACAATGAAGTTGGTCAAGTTATCAAATATTCAGCTTATATTATAGACTTTATAGACAAAAAATCATGATTTTCAAAAAAAAATTTAAGGTGTACGGAAAATTTTGGGAGGGGGGGACTCCGCCAGACAAAATTTCATGGGGGGTGTGGGGGGGGGTGTCGGCCAAACTTTCGAGGGGGGGGGGTTTCATGGGGGGGTGCCCGGTTTTAGGGGGTGGCACAGCGCCCCCCACCCCCCCACCCGACGGACTCTGGTGCTCTGGGGGCCCACGGTACTGCCCCCCACCCCCATGATATTTTTTCGCTTAAATTTTGAAGGAAAAACGCTAAATTTTGCTGCAAAATTTTTGAAATTACAATGAAGGTGGTCAAGTTATCATATATTCAGCTTATATTATGGACTTTATAAACAAAAAATCATGATTTTCGAAAAAAAATTTAGGGTGTGCAGAAAATTTTGGGGGGGTCTCCGCCAGACAAAATTTCATGGGGGGTGTGGGGGGGGGGTGTCGGCCAAATTTTCGAGGGGGTCCGATGGGGGGGGGTGCCCGGTGTTTGTGGGGGGTGGCACGGTGCCCCCCCCACCCCCCCCCCCGCCGGTCTCTGGGGGTCTGGGGGTGTACCCCCCCCCCACCCCCCCGCCCACGGTACTGCCCCCATGAAATTTTGTCTGGCGGAGACCCCCCCCAAAATTTTCTGCACACCCTAAAAAATTTTCGAAAATCATGATTTTTTGTCTATAAAGTCTATAATATAAGCTGAATACATGATAACTTGACCATCTTCATTGTAATTTCAAAGATTTTGCAGCAAAATTTAGCGTTTTTCCTTCAAAATTTAAGCGAAAAAATATCATGGGGGGTGGGGGGTTGGACCCCCACAGAAAATTTTGAAAAAATGCACCCCCCGTGGGGCCCCCATAGAGGGGTCCCACGTTACCATAGTTTGGACCCCCCTCACTTTTTGGTCGGCACCCCCCCCCCACGGCACCATACCCCCCCTTCGAAAATTTTTTTGGGCCCACGGTACTGCTCGGGTGAGGGGGGTGTTTGCCTAATTTTAGAGGGGGTTGTCAACCAGTAGCGAAAGCGGGACCTCGGGTGAGGGGGGTGTTTGCCTAATTTTATAGGGGGGGGTCAGGTGCCTTCTCGGTGAGGACGGGGGGTGCACGGGCAGCAAATTTTCCTGAGGGGTGGGTGCACTATAAGGTTAGGGGAAAAATCCGGATTTTTTTTAAATTAAAAAAAATAAAAAATTTTTTTTTCAAGTTAGGTTCCTTCGAAGCGTCTCGTCGAGCTGAGTTCAGCTAGACTATTTTCAGAACGATCCGGAAAACTATAAGAACGAAAATCGTGTTTTATTGAAATTATGTCCATTTCATAGAGGGAAAGTTGCATTTTCAACAGTAAAACAGGACAATTTTTGACGTGTACTTGAATATTGAACCGTTCTTAGTTGTTCCTCTTTAGAAAATTACTAAAATTTGACTGTGTTCAAAAATTCCTGTTTGCTGTAGCTAAGTCGGCAACCCCTGTCGACCCGGTCGCCCCCCCCCCAAGACACTTACTTTCAGGTTCAACCAGCTATGCTATCTGCCACATGGCGAGAGCCCACTCTTCAAATCATCGTATCGAAAACACGAATCATGATTTCGCGATCACGTTGCGGGCAACTGACAGACGCAAGTTTAACACGTTAGTTTAGCTCAGCACGCAAGTTTTAACATGTGGCCATGTTATCGGGTATCTGAAAAACGGTCGTGTGATGTGGTATTAACCAACACCTCTGCTCCAATTGTTTAACAATATATCGCACAACTCCATTGTAGTCCTATAACATACGACAATCAACAAGATATGCTCATGTTCATCTCATGGCCTACCGACTGAAAAACATGTTCTAAGTTGCAAAAAAAACAATTTCTGAAACGATATTTCAATTCAGTTAAGTCATTTCAGCGCTAAAAATTGACTCTAGAAGTTATCCAAATCGAAAAACATGGAGTACGTCGGTCAAAATGACTAAATAATGACATTTACCTAAGCACACAAAGAAGTTGGGAAGAAAATTTGGTTTGAACTTTCAAAAAATTATGCCATAAATCGAATTTTCAGAGCAAAGCAGAAGAAAAATTGTTCAAATTTTTTTTAAGTTTGAAAAAAAATCCAAATTAAAAAAAACGAAAAAAATAAAAAAAATTTTTCAAAGCCCCTAACCCTACCCCCCCCCCCCACCCCCGCACTTTCACTACTGGACGAAAATGGTTTTTGTGCTTATTTCTTTTTTTATTTATTTGGTCGCGCGTGGCGCGTTGCGCGGCGCTTCTTTTTTTAAACGCACGCGCATGGGCATCGATCGGCATGCTCATCATGCTCATGATCCACTAGCGCGCGTGCACACGCGGGTCAAGATTATGTTAGGCTTAGGATTATGCTTTAGGATTAGGATTAGAATTAGGTCCGTTTAAACAATGTCCGACAACGAGCGTGTCAATTTTTAGAAAAGAAGGGCAACCGCGTTGCGCGTAGGGTTCGAAAAAAAGTTGAAAATCCCAATTATTTTTAAATTAAATTTTTTTTAAATTTTTTTATTAATTAAAAAAAAATTCAAAATGCCGAAGGAAAATCTCATGGTCGACAAAAACCTCGCTAATATATGCAACTATAGCTGATTGGTTAGTCATAGCAACTCTCAGCGCTGATTGGTTTTTATCATGAGTATTTCTCAGCGCTGATTGGTTGGTCATCACGTCATGTTCGCGTCATGTTGCATATATTTTCCAGTAGGTGTATTCGAACCGCGCTGACGCGCTGAGTTCGAATATTGCACTTTTAGAACTAAATAAGGCTGTTTTAGTTTTTAACAATGGCAAAAACTTTTATGAAAGTTGTCCTCCGACGTCAGTTTGGACCTACTTTTTGCAGCATGTGGATCCAAACCCAGGTCGTGTTTCTCGTGCCAAATGTTTGTTTTGTGTTCCATAGTACTTTCTTGAATACTTCAGATGGAAAACAAACCGGTTCACGTTGTTGTTGATGGACAACGCCGCGCTTCTTCGAGACGACAAATCGGCAACACCCAAGAGTTGACAAGCAGGTTTCCTCCAATTTGAAGCGTAAAAACAAGGTAATTTACTGCTTTTTAGTCCATTAACGAGCTCATGAAACCAACTGCAGAATCTTCTACCGGTATACAAGGTCCATAATATACACTAAATATAAGGTTATTTATTCTTACAAACAACTATACTAGCGAATGTTTGAAAATTTATGGTGTTTTTCATTGAATAATTTCACAATAGAAAATAAGGGAGAGGTGGGGATGGCACCCCCCCCCCATAAACCGATTAGCATCCGGTGCACCCTCGCCCCCACCTAGCAAGCGACCGGGGACTTACCCCCCAAAAAAATGGCACCCCCACGGGTAGGTACCCCTTTATACTTTCAAGTATTAATTTTAATTTTAGTACCCATTTTAAAAAATGTCTGTAATCTTCGGTGCTGCCTGGTGTTGTTATTATCTTTTCGTACGAAGGAGGCGGAGTAATGTTGAATGATGAGTGGAAAAGCCGTACACTGTTCGAATATGAATTAAAATAAATTTTGTTTAGTGAGGAAACATTCTGACTGTTTTTTTCTCAATTTCTTGCACGAATCTGTCGACAGAATACGTTAAGTTTTTGCTCATTTAAAATTGCCGCGCTGCCATGAAACATTTTCTCTATCTGTGCGTGCAAACGCATATTGGGTCACGTTTAATAAGAAAGATAATATATTATATATTGTATGCACACATACAGTTTGTTCGTTTAAACCTGTCACATTGTTTTCGCAGAATAGAGAGCAAATAACAGGATCGGAGTTGCGAGAAAACATAGTCTGCCGTACAGGAAATGGGGTATTTGATTTCCACCGCACCCGATGATAGCCGACACAGCTTCTTTCTTCCTTAAAAGTCGTTCTTGTGGTGTATTCTGCAAAAAACAAACCTGCACACTTTATAACCTCTGTGACGAGAAGCAGGCCTACACTGCGGACAATGCCGTCATTGTGTCCATAGAAACGAGCTTCATACGAACAGTTAGCGAGCGCGCGCGACTACGGTAACAGGGCACTGAACTACCGTAACCGTAAAAGAGCGGCCGCCGACGCAACGGCGTCATCCATCAAAACTTCAGAAAATATTTTTGTGATTATAATTGCTCTGTTCGCTCGTTTCGCGCAGTAATTCTGTCGCGCACGAAATCACCGTGCGCACATTTCTGTATCATAATATTTTTGTTGTAAAATATTTTGTGCAGTAATGATATGTTAAAAAAAAACTGTAATGTCTCTATATGAAGTGTCGATCTCCAAGCGACTCCAAACTGTCGGGGGAGAAGAGAATTTCTTAATACGGCTATTACACTAACTAGCAAATTGACCCGTGCCTACGGCGCGGGTCGACAGGGGTTGCCGACTTAGCTACAGCAAACAGGAATTTTTGAACACAGTCAAATTTTGGTAATTTTCTAAAGAGGAACAACTAAGAACGGTTCAATATTCAAGTACACGTCGAAAATTGTCCTGTTTTACTGTTGAAAATGCAACTTTCCCTCTATGAAATGGACATAATTTCAATAAAACACGATTTTCGCTCTTATAGTTTTCCGGATCGTTCTGAAAATAGTCTAGATGAACTCAGCTCGACGAGACGCTTCGAACAAACCTAACTTGTAAAAAAAATTTAAATTTTTTTTTTAATTAAAAAAAATCCGGATTTTTTTTCCCTAACCCTACCCCCCCCACCCCCCCCGCACTTTCGCTACTGCCGAGAAGGCATCTGACTAGGGTTGGCACAGGAAAAAAAACCGGTTTCTTTTCCGTTTTAAAACCGGTTTTTTTCCAGTTTTTTTTCTTGAAAAAATAAAGAACCGGTTTTTTACCTAAAAAATTTTCAAACTTCGTGGTCAAAAATCACAACTCTTCGTTTGATTATGATTGATAAAATGTAAAATTATATTTTTGAAAAAACGGTGCAGTTAACTGTGTCAAACTGAACCGGGAAGCATCATTTTGGTGAAGCTTTTGTGTCAAGGGTCAAGTGAAATACGATGAAGACAAGGTGAGTGCTAAACCAAGTGCATATGCAGACTGACTGACGATGTTGTCGATTTGCAAAGGGTAACTGATGAACTGTTATTTTTCAAACGCAATCCGCCACCGGTTTCACTTTGCAGTTCTGCAAATCTCGCCCCCTAATCGGGGTCAGCTATCCGGTCTCCTTGCAACCGTCCATCCCCGCTCCCCACACCTACACGGTCACTGCCCAGTCTTTGTTTTCAAATTATTGAACGTGCTGCCCTGGAAACCAATAAAAGCGAAATTAATTTGATTTGAAACAAAAAATTGGGTAGCATTTGGTGGCAAAAATAGCATATTGGGTCGGTTGT